>CM069594.1:25405769-25610769 GCA_035771175.1 Paratinospora sagittata
AGTACCGATTAGCTCAGCGCGGCTTTCCCGATGAAATTCTCAAACCGCAACACCTCTTGTAGCCATGGGTCTACAGTATATTACATACAATATTGACTTAGTTTCAAATAATATATGATGATACAAGTAACAGAGAGAAGAGAATCCACTCATCATAGTATATCAAATAGTGATTTACATAACGTTATATATATTACTCCTCCTGGAAGCTCTCAACGCTTTCAAGCTATATATGCTAGTTCTATCAATGTATCAGCCTACATAAATATCAATCAATTAATATGTACACATCAACTACATCCATTCAATAGAAATTATTCATTAGGGTTAAAAAAAAAAAAAAATTTAGGTTCTTATTTGTTTTTTTTTGGCATTCTTTGTATTCCGAGTTGCTTGATCCGCCATTAGAATAAGTATCAAACAATGACTTGATAAAGTGAAGAAGAAAAAGAATTTAGGAACAATGTCGTTGCTCTGATACTATCACAAAATTGATTTAAAATATGAAGAAGATAATTGAAATTCTCTTGAATTGTTGAAGGGGATTTACATTCTTAAATACAATTTCTGCTAATAATCCTAAAAAAGGCAAAAAAAAAAAAAAAAAAACAAAAGGAAACCACAACCGATTAAAAACTATAAAAACTTGAAAATTGGAGCTAACTATACAAATAATGAAAGCAGAAGAACTAATGAAAAAAGAAAATAGTTTACAAAAATCTAATTTCTAAGATATCAATCATATTATAATTATCTGTAATACCTTTGTCCTCTTTCTTGATTTCCGAAGTATGAAGGAGAGAAAATAAGGTTAGAAACCCTATTCATGCAACCATTTATATACAATTCTCTTAGTTGACTAGATCATAAAAATTCAGACTATCTTACATTTCCATTCAATAGACTACCTTGGGTCATGTAATTGCCTAATAGTGTTGTTGGACTGGTACAAGATGCTCTTTTCCTCAATCCAATCGCTTATTTCAAGCTTTTTCAATTGCCTAGGCGACCACCTAGTTGATTATACATCGTTCGTGTAGTTGACTACTTTGACTAATTAAGATTATATAACTCTCGGCTATATGTGTAGTTGACCACCAAGCCACTCTTGGTCACCTATTTAGCCTTGCGATTGCCTATAAGAGCTTCTTAACCCATTTTTTAAAATCTTAATCCACTTCTACGATTCTTTTAACATGATTTTATATGTCTAACACCCAAAACAATGGTCTTTTTCATTTAAGCTCACTTTCAAGAGGCATTGAATGTCTCCTTTCACAAATCTACACAATCATTTGAGCTCAATTCCAAGTCATAGAGCATATCATAAGGAAATTATAACAAACATAAAAGTAGAGAAGTGTGAAGGTTGTTACCCCAAAGGCTATAACTATTAGGTGGAGGCCCAACAATGCATATCAAACTATCATTAATACTCCCCCTCATGAGCAACCTCATCATGCACGTGACGAGCCATAAGAGAAATAGAAAAAGAGAAACATCAATTAACTAAATGGAAAACATATAAACAATTAATAAGACTTGAATCCAAAATCTGTTGTAAAACTAAAGCTTTGATACTATGTTAAAAACCACTCAACCCAAAAACCATAGCTACTACGTGAAGGCTCAACAATGTTTATCAAGCTATCATTAACAATTACAACTCTACCATTAACATTGATTAAACCTTAAAAAAATATCCAAAAAGAGTATAAGAATTTATTTATATACTTTGAAGAATAAAAGATCTGGTAGTGATTATTTGAGTTGGGATAAAGATTTGATGACAGAATGATTTCTATCAACCTCCTTGAGAAAGATTCATCAACTTTAAAAACAATGATTTGCCATCTATTTCTTTATACTTAAAAAAAAAATTAAAATAATGAAGATGTTTATAAAAACAAAGACATTTAGAAGCCCACGACACAATAAATAATAGTATTAAAACTAAAATCAGGACAAATGGAGGAGGCCCATATATTTAACATACTAAGAAATTTATCTTCCCAAATCTTCAATGGAGATTATGGCTATGTAAGGATTGGTATCGATGGCTAAGGTTAATAATCTTCCCACAAAAAAAAAAAAAAAAAAGGTTAGTATAAGATAAACAAGATAAAAAATAAATTAAAAATAGATAGACGAGAAATTAATATGTTTGTCAACCAAATATTGAATATTCCATATCTTTTTATAGAAGGGAATATTCAACTAAGAAGCAAGAAATCAATTACTTAGACTAGCACAACAATGGTCTATATATATACTAAAGATGAGAATAAAATTAATTAAATTCCTTGATGAGACCACCATAAAAAGAAGTGGCCAAGGGATAATAGAAACATCTTGTTCAGTACTATGTCAATTAAGAACTCGACACTTATTAAAATTCTACATACAACTCAAGTTCCTAGCTTAAACCCCAAGAAGCAATGTCGGATTTATATTTCCTTTATCCTTTCTTTTGAGAACACACCATGCGATCCAAAGGGTTTGAGTCATATATAGAACCAAATAGCCACACCCTAAATGATATTCTGACTTTTGAGAGAGCTAGCGAATCTAGATATATCCCAAGGAAAAGACTTAAAAAAGGTAAAATAAATATATTCCCAATTCTTCTTCTTTTTTCCCTATCAAAAACAAATGTTACCATTCAAATTAAAGAAACTGGTATACAATCTTATTAATTAATACATCTAATATAATATAATAAGAACAATAGAGATCACTACAATCAATAATAACACTATACTATAAAGTACTATACTATAAAGTGTATCAATATATTTAATGAAATATATATTATTGGTAGATTTAAAATAATGATGAAATTATTATAAAAGTTAAGGACGTTATAAGCAATTAACTAGTATTTGAACACGTGCTCTACACATAATTTTTGTTATTTATTGATGAAAATAAGGTAAATATTTTAAAATAAAGTAATATCTATATAGATAAAAAAAGAAAAGAAAGTAAAGTTGTTTAATATAGTTTAAAAAATAAGATGAAGATACATAGAGTAAAATAAAATAAAATAAAAGCTGAAATTGTAAGAATAATGGAAAAATCTTGAATTATAAAAACCCTAAAATGTAGGAGACATAGGTATATATATATATTGTTTTTTGTATTAGTATAGATTTAACAAAAATCATAAAATGTTTATTTATTAGAAATAAATAATATAAATTTAATATGATAATAATACAATGCCCATGTGCTGCAAACTACTAACAACATTATAAAACAATACATGTTCCATTTGTTTATATTTAAAATTAAATGCAAGTTCATAAAATAATCATTGCAAGAGAAAGTTACAAAATATGGGTAACTTTACTTCTTTGGGATATCCTTCACTAAGGTCACCCTGCCATGTTTATTCTCTTATCTCAATGCTCCTCTAAGCACTTGTGCCATCGTATCTGTCAAACTTAAAAAACATAAACTACTATCATATATAAATATAGAATAGAGAACAACAAAACAAAACAAAACATTACAAACACGTATTATAACACTATTAATGACCTCTAAAATGGAAAACTCCCTTCTATATATTATTCTATTAGATCCTCCACAAACTTGAGTTTTTGCTGTCCCTCAACTCCCTCTCACTTTGATCTCGATGTTTGTACCTCAACGTATAGATTATGATGAGGAAGGCACTAAGAAAGAGAAAAAAAAGAATTTGAAGATAAAGAAGGGATGGTTAGCAGTGATTGTAGGATTAGAAGAAGAAGGAGGCAAGCATCACCGTTTTATAATTCCGATGTGGTATCTTTACAACCCTCTTCTCAAGCCTCTCATGGATAATGCATACGAGGTTTATGGATACAACACATCGGGTCCTCTACGACTCCCTTGTTCTGTGGATGAGTTCCTTTCTCTTCAGTTGCGTATAGAGAGAAAGTTAAAAGTGGATCATCTCCTTCTTTATCATCATCACCATCTGCAACTTAAGTACTTAGCTTAGATGATGTTATGTAATTGTCTTATATTTTCTATGAAAATATAAGACAATAGTTTTATCATTTTTCACAAAATTGTCTTATATTTATGTAATTGGTTATAAATGTTTGAATTTGTATTCCTTTTTTGAATTGAAAATTAACTTTATTATCACGAATTCATCATTTATACTTGCATCTTTATTTTTCTTGGGTTTTCTTCATTTGTTGTCTTTCATATATTGTTCTTCAAGATTTTAGAGGTGAGATGACTTGGCCAAAGAGAGTTGATCAAATGGTGAAATTATAATGGCTCAATTGGATTCCGTTTTAATAAAAGAAATTAATTTATTTTGGAATTTTAATGCAATGACCATTATATTTTGGAATTATAATGGTCATGTGTAAAAGCAAATTTTATCTATTAATAAGATTGTAGGGTATATCGTACAAACCATATTATAAGACTACTAAAAATAGAGCTTAGTAAAATAAGAATATGTGATAATTATATTATTACATATAGCTTTTAAAATAATTAAATGTAGAATTTATAAAATAAAATAAAAAAGACATTGATTTTATAATTTTAGAGTTTTTTCTAACATGTAAACAATGGTTCTTTTTAGTTTGTAAAGAGTTAAACAAAGTTGTCACACAAGGCCTAAAAATGGAATTGTCTAAAGATTAATTAAATAGATGTTAATAAACATTAAGTTATTTTTTCACACTCATAGATGTTTATCATATTGTCAAATAAACAATTTATATTATTTTTGTATATAGGAAAAATCATTGATGAAGTTAAAAAATGATATTGTCTTTAAATAACAATGAAAGTCAAGTAATTAATATTTATTTGAGATTAGTAGTTCCACTACGAGGACAAATAAGAGGCATCGTTTGTGTTGGAATACAATCTAGAAGGACCTTGAGGTCAATACCTAGAAGAAAGGAAAAGAACAATAATCTTCCACAATCTCCCAAGGAAAAGACAAATTAAAAATCACTATTTGAAATAAGAATATCAAAGAGAGATGAGGTCCAACCATTAAAATCAAAAATGTTGAACATTGTAGAAATTATATATTTTAGAATGCATAATATAATAGGTTAAAACAAAAGATCAAGTCAAACAAGGTTCATCGTCTTTGGTACTCAATCACAATTTAATGAGAAGATCATGAGATAAGCGAACTTAGAGATAAGAAGAGCCAAGAACAATCTTTGATTGCCTAAATATAGTAAAGAAGAAAAGTCTTTATATTAGAGAGAGAGAGAGAGAGAGAGAGAGAGAGAGAGAGAGAGAGAGAGAGAGAGATGAGATCGAACCACCAACCTCAAAAATACCAAATATAGTGGAGATCATAGATTCATAACATAAGATAAGAAACCAAATAGACAAACTTAGCTAACACCATACTAAAACAAGGCAACAAAGGTAATGCATGCCATATTAGTAAGGAAAATGCTAATCTAACTACAAAAAAATGTAACTACACATTCATATTCATTGAGTTATTTATTACACACCTCGAGATTTGTATAACATACACATTTAATGAACACGAATATGTAGTTGCATATTTTTATATTTAGATTAACATTTCCCTATTAGAAAAGGTAAGCATACTTATGGAGGGGTAACTAACCATAAATGTGGCAGGCCAAATGGATGAGGGTTCACAAATATAAATATATATATATATATATATATATATATGTAGGACTCTTGATGTAGGTATGGTGCTAGTGCATTCTTTATCTTAAATAGTTTATATTTTAATAAGAGCTTGACATTTGTGTAACGCCCCGTACCTCTAATCAAACTTTTACGTATTGTCATATATATTTATATGCATATACATATGTAAATGAACATAAAGTGTTGTATTTGTATGCATCCAAGTGTTGTAGGAACCTCGGGACTCTAGATATGGACTTAGGTGAGGAAAAGTTAAAAAAAAGAAGTCTGGACACTAAGAGCGCATTCCCATGGGGAGAAGCACACTCTAGTAGTGATAGACAGAATGGCTAAATTCGGGTTTTGGAGTGGAAGCGCACTCCCAAGGGGAGCAACGCACTCCTATGGTGGTAGTTATAAATTTTGCTCTCTGAAATGTGCAGAAGCATTCTCCCAGTTAGGAGAGAAGTGTGCTCCTTGCAAGTGACAGAGACAGGATTTGTTTCTGGGCAAGGGGGAGCGCTCTCCTAGGCGTTCTGACATCTTTTTAAAAATGGTTGATGTGCGGTTTGTGAGCCAATAAAAATGAATTTCTCGTTCTTTCTAACTTGTTCGAGCTAGTTTCTTTCAAAGAAAGGGGGGAAACGAGAAAGAAGAGGAGGAACAAAGCTAGGGTTGTGGATTTGGCAGCTAAGGTGAGTTTTCTCAGCTCAAAATTACAGATTCTTACTCATTTCTTCAATTTGTACGACAGATGTGAATTTGGGTGGATTTGGTGATGGTTGCACCAATTTGTGATGGTCTAGGGTTGGCCAAATTAGTCGTTTTGGTGTTTAATTATGTTTCTAAGGGAATCAATGGTGGAAAGTGGGTTTAGAGCATGTAAAACTTGTACGAAATTTGGGTTGGTTGAAGGAGATGATCAAACCCTATTTCAGCTGAAGCAGTTGAGGGTTTGATCATTTTCCAAGATGGTTTTGTGTGGTTTAGCTGGGAATTTTAGTTGAATTGAGTTCCATTGTGATGATTACAGGTTTTGGCTACAAAATTGGTTGAGTTTTGGGTGTGAACAGTTGAAATTAGCATGAGCAACTTGTATGGAAAGTTAATAGTAGTGAGGGGTTTGGTGATAGGAACCTGTTCAATTGTGAGTATTCTCTTACCTTGGTGTTTATGTATGGCTTTGTATAATTATGAATGAATTTGTGAAATGATAAACATGTTAATAATTATTTGCGTTGTTGTTTTCAAACTATGAAATGATTTTAGAAATAGAGAATGTCTTTGGATCTATTTGAGTAGGTCACTGACATGGGAAGCCCTCCTATGGGAATAAGATTGATTATGATCCATGAATAGGAAATGCGAGGACGGTGCACTCTTCATAGGTGCACAATGAGGAGCAGATGCGCTCACTTTCCTTTGATTCATGAATGGGTAATTTGTGAAACTGTGCACTCCTCATAGATGCATAATAAGGGGTAGACACGCACAATTACCTATAAGGAGGGAGATTGGTTGTATGTGATTTTCACGGGGATGTGGATTGTCTTATAAAATGGTTGTAGGCTTATGAATTACATTTGTCATATATGTTATTGTGCAAATCATGGTTTAAATGTTGTTTAACTTAATTTAAATGTCATGTTTTATTATTGATGCATATGTAATGCCTTAGGTAGAGATATTCACTGAGCTTGTTGTAGCTCACTCCAAATTCTCAAATTTTCTAAAGTTCAAATATCAAGGGAAAAGGGAAGGTTGGAGAGGATTAGTCTTCACTTTGTTTGCTTGTATGTATTTCTTGAGAGTTTGGAGATAAGTCTTGTATTTTAAATATACACGTATGTATCATAGTCTATTGTATATGATATCACCTAGTTATGGATCTTGTGTAATATGAAATAATAGGTTTGTGATAATGTGTTCAATGGTAATTGTGGAAAATGTAGTGTGAAGGATTTTGTTTTTTGAAAATTTTGTGGTATATGATAATCATACAGGATGTGTAATGATAGGGTTAGGTTGACAGGATGTCAGATGTGTCAAGATGAGACACTTCTGGTATTTTGTACCGATTGTGACGTCACCCTACGAAGGGGGTCGCGACAATTGATGCACACCAATGTCCGTCTAACAATAACCATTTCTTCTCTGTGTATTTCAAATCCTATTTGAGATCCCCTTGTTGAAGCTCAGGTCAACTCTTTCATTTGATGACTTGAAGCTATTTATAGATACTTTTATTGCATCTAAGGAAATCCTCTATGATTTTTATTGGTCAAAGATCTTGTACAACAGTCTCAAATTAAACTCTAATTGCTAAAAGTTAATAATTCTCTATGAATACTTAAAAAGAAGTCATGAAAAATATAAACAAGTTATATCTTTTGCTCCAAAAACATATAATTGTTACTTGTATCAATATTATATATAATGCAAATAGTTCAAAACTCTTTTTTTCACCAAAAAAGAAGAAGTTCAAAACTCATCATATTCTCCTATTTCCTAAACATCTAATGTCAATTTTTGTGAAACTCACCCTTGAAGATTAATCTTATATCTAAATTAAGAATTAAATTTTAAAACTATAAAGGTATTATGGTATTTTAAACATATAAGTTTTAACTTTTTTTTCCTCCCATTAATGACAAGAAAAAAAAAAAAATCTTCCTTTACCATTATTTTTGGGAATTGTACCATTAACATACAAAATAATCTCCTAGTTTGTTAATGACATAAGAGTTTTATAATTTCCCATTATTTTATAGACTTTTTTAACCTTCCACTAGTACAAAAAACACCTTTAACAATAGACAAAAAATGATGTTAAAACAATTTAACAATAGTTTTGAATCGTTGCTACAAACATTGTCTAAAGCCTCGCTGTTGAAACTCGAGGCAGATAGACAGCATATTGCAGCTGTTGTATAAGAAAAATAATGCACAATGATTTTTATCCGTTGTAGATAACAAGTTTGTTATTATAATTTTCTTTCCCACCCATTTTATTTGCTTTTACCAACGTCCCACTTCCATACTTGGCCCAATCTTTTTCTGCAAACTAATAAAAATAAAACACACTTTTTTATCCTTATAATAATTCCAACAATTGATGCGTGGAACTTCCAATCGGACAAGAGGAGAGCTTAAATCGAGTGAGATTGAGACAGAAATGAGAGATCGGGAGAGAAATTAGAAAGATCGAGAGTTTTCAGTTGACATCTCTCTATTTTTGTTTTTCTCTTGAACTTGCCTCTCTGCAATGGCTGCTTCAAATGGCTCAAATAAGAAGGTAGATCCAAAGGCGGTGGAGGACGAGCAAGAGAGGGCGAGAAAATGAAAGGCTTATAACAAGGGTTATCAATGAACCGTTGTTGTATAAACATTGTTAAAAGTCTAAATCCTACTTGTGTTCATCCCAAATTAAATAACATTCTTATACTTTCTTTGCACATGCAAACACTTATAGTAACAAAAAGTTAAAGTTTCATATTTAGCTTCAAAAGCAAATTTTTCAATAAACAACTTTGAGATTTTTTGAAAAGTAAATGTCTTGTCACATAAATGATTGTCATCATATGATTATTGTTAGTCTTGTAATAGCATGCAATAGTTTAAATTATATTGTTGAGAAAAAGTATCCTTTTAAAGCCATCATGTAAACAAATTTCACAATGAATTAATTTTTTATCAAAACATGACTCAGCAAGAAAATATGTCATTTCTAATTGACCTTTGTGGTGGCAATAAGTTAAAACTATGCATGTAGGAAATAAGTTTTTGTGGTTACATTTACCTCCATCACAAATGAGGTTGGCTTTTTGTTACCTTTATTGTAACATGTTAAGTGCCTTCATTGCAAATAGTTATTTTGTAGTAGTTTGAAACCTACCCATCAAAAAATACCCTTAAAAAATCAATTGAAAGAGATATCAAACAAAGGGTTTTTCCGTTTGCATTTTTAATCTTTCTATTATACACGCTTACACACATACATGAGTCACTTTCTATAAATTGACTTTAAGAGAGAATGAAATGGTGCATAGAGATAGGTATAAGTCCTAAGCTACCTCTACAAGCTCTATCAAAATCGAGATTTAAACCTCATATCTCGATCTAAAATAATATATATGGGCAATTCATGCAATCTCACACATATATATTTTGCTCAATTTGTCAATCGTCTCTTGTGTTCATTGAAAGAAAGTGAATAGACTTGGCCAGTCTATCAAGTAATCACCCAAATGACATAATATATTCTCGATCTAAGCAGTCCTACTACAAAATTCATAGAGAAATGCTCCTACTTTCATTCTAGAATAGATAATTTTCACAATCTTCTTTTTGGTCTATGTTTATCTTTTACTTGCTAACACGCCCTACACTTCTAAATGTACTTAACTTTTCGTCACTCCATGCCATCAAATCATTTTTTTCATATCATGATACATCTCAGTAGCACTTGGATGAATTGTATATTGAGTTTTGTATGCCTCTTGAAGTAAATTTGTTCTTAACTCTTGATTTGTAGGAATCCATAAGCTGGCTTTAAATTTCAAGGCACCATTTGCAATACTTTCTCAGTACTTATGAGCAAAACTATTAGCCAAAGAATGATACAATTCAAACTCAAGATTTTCCTAATATATATCCTTTTATCCTCTAAATATGAGTATGAGTTAGTTGTGCATTCATTTTAGCACATCTTATACGTAAAGAAAATCGAACTTATTCTCATCAAAGTAGCCTCCTCAAGCAATCTCTAGTCATGAGATGTCTAATAAGGCATTGCTCCTACTGTCAAAAGGGGCAATGTTGGCATAATCATTAAACTTTGATTCTAAACTCTTACTATTATTAGATGTGGAGAGATTGTTGGTGCCTGAGCCTCACTTAAAACATTTATAGGCTTGGGCTTCTTATTATCAAACTAGACTGTCCTTCCCTATATAATATTTAGGGGTGCAACGAGTTGGGTTGGGTCGCGTTCGAACTAAATCTCAACCCAACCCAAATAGTTTGGGCTGGGAAAAATGAAACCTAACTCAAACCAAACTAGCTCCTCAACCCAATCCAACCCAACCTAGTTCAAGTTGGGTTGGGTTGGTCATTCGAGTTAAGATGGCTTTGAACTTCATCTATTGTCACGACGCCCCTGACGTAGGCTGACGTCATGACCGGCACAATGTACTATACACTGTACATACCCATATACAGTATATAATATACTGTCAACCTTCACGTACTCTCACAATTCTTCCCAAAATGTATAGAATTTTTTTTTTCCTATACCACAAATCAAATCCAATATAGATATCTATACTCATTCCATTCATTCACACATCACATTTTCATTTCATCATATATTAAGCTGTATATATATATGCCCACACATCCCATCTAGATGATAATACATATATATATATATATATATATATATATATATATATAATGTGTGATAAGTATACATATCAAAATAGCAAAAGCTATTTCCTCCAAACATACATACACATACCAGACGAAAGCTCCCGTGAGTATCACTCACGGATTTTCCTTTTCCCTTTGACTCAATACCTGAAATATTGGAGGGAATGGGGTGAGCAAACAACAGCTCAGTGAATATAGTTCTTGAGATGGCAATTATATACATTTAGAGAAATATGACATTTAAAATCAATTCAAACACTTATGCAACACATGCATCATTCAACGAATATATTATACATGTCAACAACATAAATTTCATGAGTTTTCCATAATACAATGCACAATCTCCCTCCTCCGCAAGGCAAGAGAGTGAGTCTAACCCTTGTATGGCCGTACAAGGTAGACAAAGCCTCTCATTACCCAATTCACAGTCATTTCAAGGATCGCAACCCTTGTTAGGACAGACCTACTGACAATGAGGACTCGCAAAACCTCAGCCGGGTCTAATTCCTAACGAAATGACAATGAAGATTCGCAAAGCCTCATCATTCCAAACTCCAATTGCTAAAATCAGTTTGCATGATCCATAAAACTCAATGCATTATATATAATATCACATGCATACAATCAAACATTTTATATACGTACAATGCCATACAAGAACCAAATCAAGGAAACTATACTCACAGTGGTTACACGGGTTTCTAATCCAATATATCCTCTAAAATCGAGCACCATAAACGTCATTGCTTCCTCAAGAGCGTTTAGCCATGTACTTAAGCTCTCAACTGAAATGAACCAGAGCTTATCATGAGAAGCACCATTTATCATATAGTTAGCTACTAAAAATATCGAATCATATCCAAAAATCACAATCTTAGCATCGAAACGTCCGAAATTCAGTTCTCTACGATTCTATGATCTCAAACCGGAGTTTCATTGGATGCACATCATTGTTCACAGTACTATTCATATCACTGTTTATATAGTACTGTTCATATTCACTATTCACTATTCACTATTCATCCTAAAGATGTAAATTGTATTAAAATTGTCAAACGGTCTCCAAAACGCATGAAATAGAATCTAACCACAGATTCGGAGTCCCGACAGTCCAGGGAGTGTTTTTCTACCTTCCTAGCGGATTTTCCATTCACGTTGGGTCAAAACCCCAATTTTTAAAAACGCCGTAAAACGGCTCCCACAGTCAAAATTTCTCCGCTAGAATAGCTTAGATAGTAATTTCACGACGAAAAAGAGTGAAAATCACTTACCGCGAGGCCGAATTTGACGCGAATCCCTCCCCTTTTTCTTCTTCTCCTTCTTCTTTCTCAGTTCTTCCTCTTTCCTCTCTGCAACGGCTTTTCTATTCTTCTTTTCTCTTTTTTTTTCTGTCTTTCTTTAATTCATTTCCTTATCTCTCTTTTATTTTTTTTTTATTATTTTTTTTTTGTTTGGACGTTGGTGAGAGAGATTGAGAGTAGACATTTTTGTTTTTGTTTTTATTCTTCTTTTCTTTTTTCAACGTTAGAGGGTGGAAAGAGATTGAAACGAGAAATTATCCCATACTCCTCCTCTAACTTAATACAACAACTTTCCCCCATTTTAATATTTAACTTTTATTCATTAAATCATTTAATAATTCAATTTCAATCTACATCATTTAATAATTCACTTATTTCACATGTATTCATATATACACATGCATTACATCATACTATGCCTTAAGTCTTTAAATCATACTCCAATCCACATGTTTAATTAACCAACCCCATAAATTAATCACTTTAATTCAACTCAATTCAACTAATACAACTTATATTCTTTATTTAATAATTTTATTTATTTGCTCAAATTCCGTAATTATAGCATGTATTTCATACACGGGTATATTTAGCTCATACGTATAAAATACGTGTATTATACATCTTGATATACGCGTACTTCAACGTATGTATTTTATTAAAATTACGGGGTGTTACAATTATAAATTTCACATTTAAATTTTACACTAATAAACATCACATATGTTATATTTCAAATACAACAAAATTAACTTGTAAATTTGATAAGAATAAATATCAAAGATTTTCAAATACAACCTCATTCATCCACCATGTCATAAAATAACAAATTCAAGTTCAAAAAAGTTCCATCAAAATGTTTATCAAATATAAGTTAAAAAACGTTGCATCAAAATGTTAATAACACGAAAGATTGATGGTTTTAGGGGATAAGAGATTTTAGGATTATGTTAGGAACAATTTGGGTTGGGATTGGGTTTCAAGGGTGTCAACCCATGACCTAACCCAAATTGTTCGGGTTGGGAGTTTTGAACCCAACCCAACCCAAACACCTAAAACAACCCAAAACAACCAATCGAATGAGAGACGTTTTCGACCAACATCTACTCATATTCGGCTTCGTGTCACTTTTGAACACAACGATCAACAAGCTTCTCCAATGCACTACTCTAGCTAGCTTATTCAAGCTCTGCTCGCTGCTTTTTGCCTGCCTCAAAATGGACGCGCACCAGCGCGCAACAACTTGCACTTTGTAGACCATTCAGTCCCTCGTCCGAAGTCTTCCACCCCACCCAAACTGGTGTTGCCGCTATCGAGAATGTTGTTTCCCGAAGTCCTGATACTCCCTCAGGTGGTTAGGTTCGGGTTGGTCGGGTCAGTCGAGTTGGCTTACATATCCCTAGCGACATGAGGAGTTTTATTCACTATAGTGCCTACACTAGCTACATCCATCATCTTCCTCTTCATGGGTAGTAGTCCTTCATAGAAATATTGAATGAGGAGCTGTTCAAAAATTCCATGTTGAGGACAGCTTGCACACAATTGTTTAAACCTTTCCCAATACTCATGAAGGGTCTCTGTATCTTTTTGTTTTATTCCACATATCTCCCTTCTGATGCTAGCAGCTGGTGAGGCAGGGAAAAACTTATCAAGGAACAATCTTACAATTTTCGTCTATGTAGTTATAGAATCGGAAGGCAAATAAAATAGCCAATTCTTAGTTTTATCAGCTAGTGAAAATGGAAAGGCACTCAATTTGATCTACTCTTCAGTTACTCCTTGCGGTCTCATACTTGAACACACCACATGGAATTCCTTTAGATGCTTATGAGGATCTTCATTCTCAAGACCACGAAAAGTAGGTAGCAAATGGATCAAACCAGATTTTAATACAAAAGCCACCTCTAAATCTGGATATGCAATACAAAGCCGCTGTTGATTCAAATCTGGTGCAGCCAACTCCTTCAAAGTCCTTTCTTCAATTGCTATTGTTTCTTCTATTTCAGAATATCTAGATGAATCAATTAGGTCAAGTGCTAAATTCAATCCGGGGGATGAAGATGAAGACACTTGTTTATCACGCACTTTAGCTTCCTTCCTTAACTTTCGGGCTATCTTCTCAATCTCAGGATCGTATTAGAGTTCACCTGTACGAGAAGATTGAGGCATAAAAAAAAGGAATAAATCTATTCGATACCAATATTGCCTTTCCATTACTGAGTTCAATATTGCCTTTGGTTTTACCAAGTCTGATGAGTATTGGTACAGTTCTTGTGATTTCAATGTGGTTTTTGACCCGGTTCGCCTATATAGAACTTTGTCCATCAAGGACCATTATGACTCGAGTAAGTCCAAGGACTCCTACCTTCATGATCCTATTTTGAAATATATTCATAGGTTCCTAGCCTTTACTTTTCGGGTAGGAAAGATGGTGCTGGGGTATTGTCTAAGGCTGAGTTTTACTTTTTGTGGTGTATGCAAAATAAAATTAAAGTAAATCTTGGTTATTGGTAAGCTTCCCATTTTGCTAGTGTCTTGACGAACAAGCATCCGTTGATTTTGGGATCTTTGTTGTTCATGAGAATCTGATTGTTCTTTAAGGTAATAATCTGCATGTTGCTTGTGAGATGCTACCATTGGATATGAATTGTTTGGTAGGGTTTGATTAAGAAGAAGAAGGGTGTTTTCTATTTTTATCCTCTAGGATCTATTATGACTCCTCAATAAAGGAAAGCTATTGATGCTAAATATGCAAAGGATGATGTGGTTCCACATTCTAAAAATATACCTTCCACATCTGCTACAACTTCCCAGGGCCGATATGATGAAAAGTTTCAAAGACTTGAGCTTCGGATTGCGAGGATGGAGGAAAACATGGCAACTTTCTTTGCTCATGTGGGATTCACTCCACCTCACTCACCTTGCATGTAGATGATGTTTTGATGATGCTCAACATTTTCAGGGAAGTCTTTTGCTTACTTTTGCTCCCCATCCTTTTGTTCTTTTTTTCTTTTTGTCATTTTTTAGCATCTTTTTTTTATCCATTGAGGACAATGTATGGATTAGATGTGGGGGAGGGAACTTGACGTCTAAATTCTGATTCTGCTTTGAACATGATGAATAGTTTAGTTTCATATTTGCTTCATATTTCATTTTTGCTAGAAATTTTTTCAAAATCTAAGTATGTTTTAGTTCTTGTTTGTTGATTTTTCTTTTCAGAATTCTAGATTCTTTCGAGACTTATCCTTAAATGAGTTGAATTGAATTAGGGGATTAGCATGAATAGTTGAGTCCTTATTTGCTACACGGTGATCGATTGTCTTGAATGAAAAATGTGCAGGATTTGATACACATTCAACTTTTTGTGAGCTTTTGAGCCAATGAGCACTTATTACATTATGCTCCATTTTTTTGTTGAGTGATTGTCATACATAGTTTGATTATTCTAGAACTTGCTTTGTTAATGCAAGTTGAGACTACATTGTTGAGTTGGATGCATTAAAATGATAAGGGCATTTAGGTTTAGCCATTTTAATTTTCTTAAAAGCCTACCCTAATTTTACCCGTAGAAAGCCAATTTTGAGCCTTACCCTTTTCTTTGTTGATCTAACCATGATATAAGCAATATTAAACCCTTCTTGTTGATCCCTCTTTTGAACCTTGAATCGAAGGATTGTATGAGGTTATTTACATGAAAATTCAATTATCTTTGAGAAGTTTGAAAGATGTTGGAAATAAAGTGATTCAAATTGCAATTTTCTTGACCTCTCTCAAAAAAAAAAGAAAAAAAAAAGAAAAGAAAAGAAATGGATGCAAAGCTGAATTCGGACTCAAGTGCTTAAACATTGTGAAATACTGAGTCCTAAAAAAAAAAAAAAGAGAGAGCAATTGTAATTGTGTTGATGCAACTTGAAGTGAAGAGAACATTTGAGATTATTGAAATTGAATTTCATGTGAAGGATTGTACAATTCCTTTGATTGATTTGCCTAAAGATTCCCTCTTATCAAACCTTACCTAAGCCCCATTACACCCTATATTAAAGACCCTTAGATTTTTGCATTTGACTCCTATTTAGTGGTGGAGATGTGATATATTAGCAAGCTGATGGTAATATCCTTCTATGTTTGACTTGACAATTTATTGGTACCCTGAAATCTTTGAGTGTATAGAGTGAGTCCAATGAGAAGGTATTAAATCCTGTTGCATTTTGATTTTGAAACAATTGTCAAAATGATTATTCACTTGTGGTGGTTTATAAGAATTTATTCTATGAATTGCTTGTTTCTTGTATTTTGATTTGAGTCTTTTATGGATGAGTTGAGATACAAGAAAGAAGGATGACGAGAAGAGTTAATGAATTTGAGCTATTGTATGCTTAAGGACAAGCATTACTTTAGTGTGGGGGAATTTGATAGAGTGCATAATAGCTATATAACTTGTGATTTCCTCTTGTGCTTTAATTCATTAACTCTTCTCGTCATAGCTCAAATTCATTAACTCTTCTCATCATCCTTCTTTCTTCTATCTCAACTCATCCATAAACAATCTAGATTATCATGCCTTAAAAGACTCGAATCAAAATACAAGAAACAAGCAATTCATAGAATAAATTCTTATAAACCAACACAAGTGAATAATCATTTCGACAATCGTTTCAAAATCAAAATGCAACGGGATTCAATACCCTCTCATTGGATTCACTCTATACACTCAAAGATTTTAGGGTAGCAATAAACTCTCAAGTCAAACATAGAAGGATATTACCATAAGCTTGCTAATATATCACATCTCCACCACTAAATATGAGTCAAATGCAAAAATCTAAGGGTCTTTAAAATAGGGTGTAATGGGGCTTAGGTAAGGTTTGATAAAAGGGAATCGTTGGGCAAATCAATCAAAAGAATTGTACAAATCCTTCACATGAAATTCAATTTCAATAACCTCAAATGTTCTCTTCACTCCAAGTTGCATCAACACAATTACAATTGCTCTCTATTTTTATTTTTATTTTTTTGAGAGAGAGAGATCAAGATAATTGCAATTTGAATCACTTTATTTCCAACATCTTTCAAACTTCTCAAAGACAATTGAGTTTTCATGATATAAAAATGAAATTCGATTCGGTGAAAAACACGATAAAGACAAGTGGCTGATCAACATTGAAAGAAACCTACAACCTAGAGAGATCTAAAGCAATTACAATGTTTTGAGACGTTCCATTTTTGTGCTTTGATCTTCGGTTGACTTTTGTTGACTTTGGTTGACTTTGGTTGACTTTCATCTTGACTCCAGTTGACTTGCCTTGTTTGCACGTTTGAGTTCTTTGGTATTTGTGCTTCAAGTTTTGCTTATGGAACTTCAATCTAGATCTAAACTTGGTGAGTATACTGTCTTTGTCTCTGATCTCAAGACTTATTATATGTTAAACTAAAACATACTCAACACACAAGTTAGATAACAAAAAATATCGTTTGAAATCATCAAAAGTATAGAGGGTGAGGGTCATTAAGCCAACAAACCTAACATAATCTAATAGCACACAAATATGTCTTCAAACGATCATGGTCTTCAAATTGATCTTGATAGTTTTTCACTATGCGTTGTCAATTCTTCGAGTGAGCTTTCATGTGTAATGCATATAGTATAATCATACTTGGAATATGGTTTGCAATCACCAAAATGTCTTTCTTTTAGGGCCATAATCTCGTAAGGGACATGAGGATAATTGGTTCAACAATCTCCCTTTTTTTTATGATTTCAAACACATTGCTATAGGCTTTGAAGCAAGCTAAATATTGATATGAATGCATGCAATGCAATTATAATGTTATGCATTACTAATACTAACATTCCTTCTTTTAATATGGTATGAATTAAACACCAAGTTATAATGTACATAATGTACCAATTAATCTCTCCCTGACACTATGGATAGGTATGATGCTTCAAAGATATTGCTTCTCCCCCTTTTGAAAACATCAAAAAGAGTGAAGTAGTCATGAGGCACATCTCCCCCTTAATGAGGTATGCATCAAAATATCATAGGTTAGATTCAAAGAACATTCCAAGCTCTCTTCTAATGTGAACAAATTGGTTCTTAGGTAAGGTTTTAGTGAAAATATCAACCGGTTGTTCTTTTGTGTCAATGTGAGACAGTGTAACTTCTTCATTTTGCACATGATCCTGTAAAAAGTGATGTCTGATTTGAATATGTTTAGTTAAGGAGTGCAATACAGGATTTTTTGATATATTAATGGCATTGTTATTGTCACATAAAATTTCAATACATTTTACAAACACTTGATAATCCTGAAGTTGTTGTTTCATGTACAAGACCCGAGAACAACAACTTTCAGCTGCAACATATTATGTTTCAGCTGTGGATAGTTCTACTGAGTGTTGCTTCTTGCAAAACCAAGAGATTAAAGAATTTCCAGGAAAGTGACAAAATTTGAAGATATTTTTTTGATCAGTTAGACTTCCAACATAATCGAAATCTACATAACTTTTCAGTTCAAATGAAGTACATTTGGAATACCAAATTCCTAAGTTGGTTGTGCCATTTATGTGTCTGAATATTCGTTTGACACATTTTAAGTGAGATTCTTTAGGTTCTGATTGAAATCTTGCCCAAAGACAGACACTGAACATAATGTCAGGTCTACTTGCTACAAAGTACTCAAGACTTCCAATCATATTTCTATAAAGCTTAGGATCAATTGGTTTCCCTTTTTAATCTTTATCTAGTTTGATCGCTGAGTTACAAGAAGTATCAATTGATTTCAAATTGTTCATTTGAAACTTTTTAACCATTTTCTTAGTATACTTTGATTGGCTTATATATGTGTCATTTGGCAATTGCTTAATCTGCAAGCCGAGAAAGTATGTAAGTTCTCCCATCATACTCATTTCAAATTCTTTTTGTATTAGTTGTGAAAACTCATTACACAACACTTTGTTTGATGCACCAAAAATGATATCGTCCACATATATTTGAACAATAAGCATATTATCATTATGGTGTTTGATAAACAAGGTTGGATCAAGTTTCCCCTTTTGAAATTTATGATCGAAAAGAAATGAACTTAGTCTATCATACCAAACTCTTGGAGCCTGTCTTAATCCATATAAGGATTTGTGGAGTTTGAACACATATTCCGGGTCTTGAGCATCCTCAAACCCCGGAGGTTGTTCTACATATACCTCTTCATTAATGTAACCATTTAAAAATGCACTCTTTACATCCATTTGGTATAAGGAAAAATCTTTGTAACAAGTATAGGCAAGCAACATCCTTATTGCTTCTAATCTTGTTACTGGGGCAAAGGCTTCTTCGAAGTCTATGCCTTCTTCTTGGTTGTACCTTTGTGTAACCAATCTAGCCTTATTTCGAACTATGATTCCTTTTTCATTCTTTTTGTTCCTAAAGATCCATTTGGTTCCTATTACTGATTAATGAAAAGGTCTAGGAACCAATTCTCATATTTTGTTTCTTACAAAGTGTCCTAGCTCTTCTTGCATAACAATAATCCAATTTTCATCTTTCAGTGCATCTATCACTTTAATTGGTTCAAATTGAGATAAAAAAGCAACAAGCTCTAGATCTCGTTGAATTGAAGCTCTAGTGGATACACCTTTTTGTGGATCTCCTAATATTTGATCCTTGGAGAGACCTTGATCTCAGGTTCTATGTCATGAGTTGTTTTGGGATCATCATCATCGAAGTTTAATTGCCTAATCCCTTCCTCAAGACATTTCTTATTTTCATTTTCATCAAAGTTTACATGAATTGATTCTTCTATAGTTTTAGTATAATGGTTTTAAACTCTATAGGCTCTACTATGAGAAGAATATCCTAAGAATATCCCAATATTTGATTTGGGTTCAAACTTGTCTAGATTATCTTTATCATTTAAGATAAAACACTTACATCCAAATACTCGAAAGTAACTTATGTTAGGTGCTCTACCTTTCCATAGTTCATATGGAGTTTTGTTGAAGTTTTTCCTAATCAATATTCTATTCATTACACAACAAGTTGTGTTTATAGCTTCTGCCCAGAAATAGTTTGCAGTGTTATATTTATAAAGCATTATTTTACACATTTCCTGCAAAGTTCTATTTTTCTTCTCAACTACACCATTTTGTTGTCGTGTTTTAGGGGTCGATAGATGGTGAATATAGCCTTGATTATTACAGAATTCTTCAATATTTTTATTGACTAATTTACCTCCTCTATCGCTCCTAATTATGTTAATTTTGTGACCCTTTTCATTTTCAACTGTTTTACATAATTTTATGAACAGTTCACATACTTCAGATTTGTGAGCTAAAAGGAATATCAAAAGTGAATCTAGTAAAATCATCAACAATCACAAATTCATAAGATTTACCACCTAAGCTTTGAGTCTTGGTTGGTCTAAAAAGATCTATTTGAATCAATTCGAGAGCTCTGAAAGTAGATTGATGCCTCTTTCTCTTAAATGATGAATGATACAGGCGTTGGTGCAGCAGGTCGAGGTTGTTGCTCGACAGCCGCCTCAGACAATACCTCAGGAGGCGGGGACTAGTAGGGCCGAAGCGGCCGGGGCTAGTAGAGCTGCTGGGGCAGCATGACCTCAGATGCTTGTACCTCAGCCTATGCCTATACCTGCTCCTACTGTTGTGGAGATCCCCACTGATTGGCGGATCAGACTGCTAGAGGAGTTCATGAAGTTGAAGCCTAAGGAATTCACTGATGGGGTTGACTTGAAGAAGGCCGAAGATTGGCTGAAGAATGTGGAGAAGATCAGTCGCTCCTTAGAGCTTGATGAGGAGTCTCAGGTCCAATGTGCTGCTCACACACTGGAAAGTGATGCAGAGGACTGGTGGCTTTCAGTGCTGGATACATAGGAGGCAGTAAAAAGTTGGGACACCTTCAAACGGTTGTTCTTACAGGCTTACGTTCTAGAGACTGAGAGGCAGGCTAAGCAACTCGAGTTTCTGAATCTCTTATAGGGCACCATGTCAGTCAGGGAGTACGAGCTCAGATTCAGGCAGCTCGCAGTTTTTGCCCCTGGGTTAGTTCAGACACCGAGTGACAAGATTATGAGGTTCTCTTTGAACCTACGGCCTGCGATCTGGCAGGCTTTGTCTGTGACGAAGATGACTGATTTTTGCCACAGTGGTCCAGAGGGCCAAACAGTATGAGCTGGCTGAGCGGGTTGATGGTATGTCTACACGGGCAGCTCCGGGTGTACAAACTTCACAGGCAGAGTCTGGGGGACAAATCCAGACTCCATGGAAGAAGGAAAAATGGGGAAAGAAGAGAAAGTTTTATGGAGGAGCACAGTCCGAGGGTGCCTAGAATGGGGCATCCCATATTCAGACTGGTGTGATGACCTCACCAGTGGTTTCCTCTCCTGTCCCGATTCCCATTCAAACACCGAGTGCACCGAGACCCCCATTCCCACAGACTGCTTGTCACGACCCACTCTACGTGACTTCATGACCGGCACGGGAACCTCCAAGTATACCCTCCGTTGGTACACCCGACGTCCCGTCAACCTAAAATACATATACGAATCCCCAAAAAGAAATAAAAGTACATCCTTAACAACCAACTAACATGATCATAATGAAATAAAATATTACTTCTCCAAATTACCAAATATAAAATTTCAGAGTCTTCAAAATGATACAAAACCCAACACATCCCAACTATGTGTTAAATAAACAATTACTAGGTGTTATCATGTACATAATTATCAAAATGCAAAACTAAATGTACAACACCTACATGAAACAAAAACAAGGGACGCTCCGCAATGAAGCCTTCCCTTTTCCATTTCTATCAGATCCTGAAAGAAGATGGTGAGGTGTGAGCTACAGCCAACTCAGTGAATGTTATTTACAAGTGGCATATATGTGCATTTATAAAACATGGTAAGATCATAAATCATTGAAATATCATGATGACGAAATATATTACATACATTCTAACATAATGCATCAAGTCATACATAAGACGATGCATAACATTTGTAGTCATGCTCATGCAATCCTAACACCTCCTGAGTATGGGGGTTTCAAGGCCTGGTGCGCGACACACAGCGCCCGAACACACACACAATACTCGTATTCTAATAGGGTTTATGGGGTCGTGCAGCACGTAGGATTAGTTTAAATTAACCTACCCATACACAAGGCATAATACCCTCTGCAGGGTACACAACTGGGATCGCCGCTAGACTTACAAGAATTCCCAAGAAGGGAATTCCAACTAGGAGCCTCAACCCGAATTGTCATCCCAATGAATTATGTTCAAATATATTTCATGAAAAACAATAAAACATGCATACCATAATACATAAGCATTTAAAACATTTTCATAATACAATGCCACATATAAATAATCCAAAAGTAAAGGAACACTCACACTTGATTGGCTAAGTCTAGCCAATCCAATCACCAAAACTCTCCAATTGACTAAACGAGTTCAAGATCAATCACAAGACCTGAAACTAACATGGTTCACACAACTGAAAATCAGTCATAAAGTGTGTCAAAACCCCATGTTCAAACCCAATCTAAAGTCAATTAGATTCTAAATTGATTACCCCCTCGAGCCAATTTCCATATTGCCCAACTTGATCATTTCGACTCAATTAAACTAAGATTGACCTAAATTGAATGTAATAGGGTAATCCCATGATCCAACCACTAATATACATGAAATTCAATTATAATTAGGGTCAATTAGACTATACATCAAGTCAATTTCATCAATTGACTAAGTCTTGGTCAAAATCCCCAATTAGGCCAATATAAAACATAAGGTCAAAATGAACTAAGTCATATCAATTTAACATAGGTTCTAACATTTTAAACCCATGATTCTACTCAATTTGGGTCCAATTAAACAATCCCCAAGTCAATTTCATAAATTGACTTGCTTTTGGTGAAAAGTCCCAATGTGGGCAAAATCCCCAAATTACATACAAAATTACCAAAGTACATGAAAACTGTCAAATACTTAGCCTAGATCAAAATTAGTCAACCTTAGGGTGTCCATTATGAGAACCCACTGAATTCAATCATCAAACAACCCTAATCATGTCCAATTAGACCTACATTGCATAATTTTCCAGATTTTATATCAAGAGCATCAAAAGCCCCAAATCTGGAAATTTTCATACATAGGCCATATTGCCAATTTTACACTAGGCCACCATGTTCAGCCATGAATTTTACTGATCTTGCAACTTGGAATCATCCACAATGGCCACTAGGTCAACATAGTTGACATGCAAAGATTTCGAAAAAGTCTAAGGCCATAAACTAAGTATAGGTCATTTGAACTAACCCTTCCAATTTCTTGCTAGAAATTGGGGGTTTCACCATTAGTGTACTCCTAACACTCTCTAATCACACATATGTGACATGCAAGACTCAACTCCAACTTTGGTCTTCCACCCATCCAAGGTTCATCACAATGCATGCATCAAAATGAAACCCTCATGCTCAAAATAAAGCTATCATGCAACTAATGGAGAGATTCAAGGAAGAAATGGAGGAAAAATGCAAACCATAGGTGTTCTTGAGCAAGAAACAACCAAACCCTAACTTTCCTCTCCTTTTCTCCTCTCCAGCTCCTTTCTCTCTTTTTTGGCTGAGAAATGAGCAAATGAGCCTAAAATTACGTTTTGGTTGCTTAAATAGATAAGCTTGGGCCCACAACTAAAAGTTACCACAAACTATCAAAAACTCAGTTTTCCTGTTACAATACTTGCACTTAGATGGTCCATTTCTTCCACAATACCCATTAATTTAACATCTTAACCGTTAAAATATTTCATCAGTAAGTTGCCAAAATCCGGGTAAAATATTAACTTAATCCAACGGTAGGATTATGAGATCTAACTGTTTGATCAAAACTGCGTAAGAAAATCCCAAAATCCGTGAAACAGTATTTGGAGTCTTCTATCTCATAGTAGGTAACTTCGATCAAGATCTTCACCGATCATAATGAAGATCTATCATATAAGAATGATCTGAAAAAAATTCAGCTCAATCGGACCACGGATCTAGGAGATCAAACCACTGATGTAATTTGTGACAAAAATTTCTTCCTCCATGGAGCGAGCTCCACTGGATTCAAAACACCGTTTTCGACATGTTTTGACGTCGAACGGGTCTCCGATGGTTCCAAAACTTCATGTACACTCTTTATGACCTAAAATCATGCAAAGACACTCGAACTTACGTGCTTCGAGCATCAAAATACATATACACATACGTATACGAATACGTATATGTGTACTCTACGGGTACAATATGGGTCAAAATGACGTCACCTAAAGGCACGGGTGCTACACTGCTGGCCGAGGAGGCTATGTGGCATCATCTCAGACTGGATCATCTGCGCCCAGGGCTCCGTTCATATGTTATCAGTGTTGACAAGCTGGGCATAAGAAGTCAGAGTGTCCGAGTCTTCAGAGGGCTCTGGGATTTGTGCAGTAGTCCAGTGCCAGAGAAACAGCGAAGGCAGCTACTGAGCCAGACTTGACAGCATCCAAGACCTTGGTGGAAGGTACTCTTATTATTTGTGGTGTTTTTATGCATGTATTATTTGATGTTGGGTCTACATTATTATTCATATTCGGACGCATGGTAGATAGTTTGCATTTGACTCCCATTAGGGCTAGTACATGATTAGTGGTGAGTACTGTAGCCGGGGAGAGGATCTACCCGAACATGATCTGTAGCCAGTGTGTAGTTCAGATTGGTGATGTTGAGATGCCTGTTGAGTAAAGTTTTTAGAGTTTGATGCGATTCTAGGGATGGATTGGCTAGCGGCTTATCATGTAATTGTCGACTGTTTCGCGAAGAGAGTCATTTTCTATATCCCAAGACACCCAGTGTTTACACTACAGGGTAGAACTTCAGACCAGACAGTCACGAGGGGTAGATTTGTGACTGATGGAGATAGGGAGATTTTGGTTGGGTTAGTGCCTGATGAGAAAGATACTAGTAAGGTGATACTTGAGGATATTGCCATTGTTAGGGACTTTCCAGAGGTGTTCCCTGCGGATCTTCCAGGATTACCACCGAAGCGAGAGATCGATTTCATCATTGAACTAGTCCCTGGCACGAAGCCTATCTCCATGGCACCATATAGAATGGCGCCAGCTGAGTTGAGAGAGTTGCAAAAACAGTTCAAGGAGTTATTGGCTAAGGGCTTTATTTGCCCAAACATTTCACCCTGGGGAGCTCTAGTTCTTTTAGTGAAAAAGAATGATGGGAGCTTGTGGTTGTGCATCGACTATCGCCAATTGAACAGGGTGACCATCAAGAACAAGTATCCTCTCCCAAGGATTGATGACTTGTTTGATCAGTTGAGGGGAGTGAGGTATTTTC
The DNA here is from genome assembly GCA_035771175.1 of Paratinospora sagittata. Taxonomy (NCBI): domain Eukaryota; kingdom Viridiplantae; phylum Streptophyta; class Magnoliopsida; order Ranunculales; family Menispermaceae; genus Paratinospora; species Paratinospora sagittata. The sequence continues at coordinate 25,431,549 of CM069594.1, forward strand.
GAAGATTGATTTGCTCTCCGGGTATCATCAGTTGAGGATCAGGGAGGAGGATGTGCCTAAGACAGCATTCAGGGCCCGCTATGGACATTATGAGCTCCTTGTGATGCCATTTGGTGTGGCTAATGCACCGGCGATGTTCATAGACCTGATGCAGAGGGTTTTTAGGCAGTATCTGGATAAGTTTGTCATCGTCTTTATTGATGACATATTGGTGTATTTCAAGACTCGGGCTGAGCATGAGGAACACCTCAGAGTGACCTTGCAGACTCTGAGAGAGCATAGGCTATATGCAAAGCTGAGCAAGTGTGAGTTTTGGATCACAGAGGTGAAGTTCTTAGGTCATGTGGTGAGTTCTAAGGGGATTTCAGTTAATCCGTCTAAGGTTGAAGCCATTATCAGTTGGCCTAGGACTACCACAGTGACCGAGATCAGAAGCTTTCGTGGGTTAGTTGGTTACTATAAGAGATTCGTTCAGGGATTCTCCAAGATAGCTACGCCTATGACTAGGCTCACCTAGAAAGATGTGTGTTTTGTATGGACTGAGGAGTGTGAGAATGCCTTTTAGAGCTGAAGAAAAGATTGACATCTACGCCAGTGTTGATTTTGCCAGAGCCTGATCAGGAGTTGGTTATCTACACTGATGCCTCTCGTATCGGCTTGGGTTGCGTGTTGATGCAGAAGGATAGGGCCATTGCTTATGCATCAAGGCAGTTGAAGGTGCATGCAAAGAACTATCCTGTTCATGACTTAGAACTGGTCACAGTGGTTTTTGCTCTGAAGATTTGGAGGCATTATCTCTATGGTGAGATATTCACTTTGTATTCTGACCACAAGAGCCTCATGTACTTGTTCTCTCAGACTATGATTTTACATTGGAATACCACCCTGGTAAAGCCAATGTAATAACTGATGCGTTGAGCAGGAAGCTGGTAGAGACAGTTATGGTAGCACGCCAGATGTCTCATGAGTGGAGACTACTTGAGGCGGCTACAGTGATGAGTATATGTGCTACCCCTTCAGATCAGATTGTGATATGTGCTCAGATGAGAGCTCAGCAGACACAGGTCCAGAAGGTGATTGACCAACAAAGACTTGACGTTGATTATGTGATGTGCAAGTCTTGGGTTGAGAGATTTTACAGATTGGCACGTGTCATTTGATGGTGCCTTGAGATTTAGGGGACGTTTATGGGTTCCCGCAGATTCACGACTCGGACAGAGTGTGCTCCAGGAGGCTCACAGATTTCATTATGCTATTCATCCTGGCGGAACATGTATCATGATATGAAAATGATGTATTGGTGGCCCGACATGAAGAGAGAGATAACTCAGTTCATTCAGAGGTGTGAGATTTGTCAGAGAGTCAAAGCTGAGCATTAGAGGCCTGGATAGCAGATGCAACCACTTGCCATTTCTAAGTGGAAGTGGGAGCATGTCACTATGGACTTTGTTGTGGGATTACCCAACACCCCGAGGAGACATAATGTTGTTTGGGTTATTATTGATCGCTTGACTAAGTCCGCTCACTTTCTACCGATGAACACTAGGGATTCTATGGACAAGCTTGGCAGACTCTATATGCGGGAGATAGTCAAATTACATGGGGTGCCAATTTTGATTGTGTCAGATAGGGATCTGAGGTTTACATCGGTATTCTGGCAGGGGTTGTAGAGGCAGCAGCACCAGACTAGATCTTAGTACCGCTTTTCACCCTCAGACGAATGGCCAGTCTGAGAGGTTGATATCGATTTTGGAGGATATGCTTCGAGCTTGTGTCCTTGAGTCTAGTGGTAACTGGGAGGAGTGCATACATCTATGTGAGTTCACGTACAACAACAGTTATCAGTCCAGTATTGACATGGCTCCTTTTGAGGCATTGTATGGTTGACCCTGTAGATCACCGGTCTATTGGACGGAGGTAGGGGATACTGCAGTGATGGGACCAGAGTTTGTAAAAGAACACACAAAGAAGATTAAGCGGATCAAACATAATATGAAGGTAGATAGGCAGAAGAGTTACGCTAATGCCAAACGGAAGATCGTAGAGTTTGAGGTGGGTGACCAAGTTTTATTGAAGGTCTCACCTCAGAAAGGCTAGACGAGATTTGGGATAAAAGGCAAGCTCGCTCCGAGATTTATTGAGCCATTCGAGGTTTTAGAACGAATTGGCCCCGTTGCTTACCGACTAGCCTTACCACCTCAATTAGTAGCAGTTCACAATATCTTTCATGTGTCAATGTTGAGAGTGTACAAGAGTGATTTTGATCACGTCTTGGACTGAAAAAACATTGAGCTGAGGTAGGATGGGACTTATGATGAGGAACCTATTCAGATACTTGACCGAAAGGTCCAGAGGTTGCGTAACCGCGAGATTCTGATGGTTAAGGTGAGATGGCAGTTCCATGGCGAGGAGCAGGTTGCTTGGGAGCGTGAGGACCACATGATGGAGCACTTTGCCGAGTTTATGGGCTTAGGTAATTTCTTAACCTTAAAACTTCGAGGACGAAGTTCATTCTAAGGTAGGTGTGATGTGACGCCCTGAAAATTATTTCATCTAGCCCATAACCCAATTGCATTTTGCCCAAGCTCTATGTGTTTGCCTTGATATGTTTGGTGTTTGTTTGATGGTTGTTTAATGTTTATATAGTTGATGTTTGATAATGTATATAAATATGTGCATTATAAATTATATGTGGGTCATGTTAAATTAAAGTATAATGCATGTGTTATTATTTATGCATGGGCCCATTAAACCATGAATTGATATGGGTTAGGATTGATTGAATAAAATGATGAATGAGAATGAAATATTGGTGTATTAGATGGATTGGACATTTAAAATACATGCAAGCATGAGATTGGTTAAAGTACATGTGGCTGGTATGGGTAGTATGAGACCAACACATGTCAAGTTGGTGCATGAGAATGGACAAGTGTTCCACGCCCCATTTCTCTTCTCCAACACATGTCAAGTTGGTGCATGAGAGTGCACAAGTGTCTCATGCCCCATTTCTCTTCTCCAACACATGTCAAGTTGGTGCATGAGAGTGGACAAGTGTCCCATGCTCACTTCTCTTTTCCAAGGAAGTCCTAGAGAGTGAGATGAGTGGAGGGAAAGGAAAAAAGAAGAGAAAGGAAAGAAGAAGAGAAAGAAAGAGGAAGTTGCTTTGAGGGAAGTCTCAGCAATGTTTTCATCAAAGAGCTGGATCTTGGTAATATATGGTCAGATTGATCTCAAACTTTTTCAGCAAGTTCATATCTTATGGTTATTCATTCAGGTCGGTAGAGATCTTGATTGAAGTTTTCTTCTGAGAGATATAACCTCCCAAACAAAGCTGGTCGGAAAGTCTGAATTTCTTGCGCAGTTTAGATCAAACTGATAGATCTCCTAAACCTACCATTGGATGGATATGATATTTCAGATGATGGTTCACAACTAATATTTCTACATTATGAACGGTTAAGATGTTGATGGTCAGGTATTTTGTGCGATATAGTCATCTGAGTTCAAGTATTTGCAGTAGGAAAGCATAAATTGTCTGATTAGAGACTTGTTCATCAAAGAGACATATCTCTTCGGTCCACCGTTTGATTGAGCTGAGTTTTGGACAGAAGGTTTGCTTCTTAAAATACTTCAATCAGTACGGTTGATTTTGTGATTAAATATTTCTGTAGGTAGCTTGATACATCTGAACATAATATTAAATGGAAAATTGGTAGGGTTGTTTGTATTAAACCTAAATTTAGAATATGAACTTAAACCTTTCCAAATAGCTTGCATGTAAACTATGTTGACCTAGTTGCCATTGTTGATGAACCCATGATGCAAAATCAATGATATACATGGCTGAACATGGTGACCTAGTGTAAATCGACAATATGGCCTATGGAAAATTTCATATTTTAGGGCTTTTGATGCTTTTGGCCTATAATCATTGAATTAATGCAATTTATGTTTAATTAAGCATGATTAGGGTTGATTATGCCACTGATTAGGTGGTTGTGACCATATCATGGGTTAGGCCTACTTGTGATCAAATGGCCCAATTTGGGCATGTTTATGCCTAAGGAATTGAAAATCAGTATTTTTTATTAATTGAATGGTTTATGAATGAGAACTATGCATTAGAGGCCTAAGTCATGTGATTTGAGTTGAATGATGGGATTAGATGGGATTTAAGCCTATTGTCTATATGTGGGCTGATTTAAGGTTGATGTGTAATGTCTATGTGATTGAGCATAGGAATTGATGTATGGTTGGATATTAATGAATGTTTCAGGACCTTGATTGGGTTGATTCAGTTTGGTGTCCGTGTGTGGTTAGATACTCTCGCGAGGCTTGGTTGTGAGTAGACTTTATTTATGATTATATCTTTTATGTCATCATATCACTTATATATATTGTATGTTGAAAGCATGAATGTGTTCTAATGTTTTGAATGGTGCATTAATTTGAGAAAACCTTATGACTTTGGTTGGGTCCATCTATCTGACTAATAGGGAGACTTAACCTTGTCATAGGAGGGTTTTAGAAAGGAAATATTTGGGGATGAGAACGGTACGGTGAAATAGACGTGCACTAGTAACCCCAAACCAACATGATTGGGGATGAGAACGGTACGGTGAAATAGATGTGCACTAGTAACCCCAATGCATGTGAAATGTGGATCCAAATTGATAGGCTTTTACTTGCATCGAACTTATTATAAATGTTTGATATCTATATGTTATGAGCTTTTAATCATACTACACATTGACATCCACACATGATATTTATTGATGAGTATTGATAGCATATTTGAATTCTATTCACTGGGCACTGTTGGCTCACCCTCATTTTCCTCTTTCAGGTCATTTGGTTCATTTTTATGGATTATCTCTTGTCTTAGATGATTAATACGGTTTGTAGTTTTGTTTAGTACCTTTTTATATTATGTCGTTGTTTGGAATAAAGCTCGTAGGGTCTGAACCACCTCACGGGGGTTGAGGAGTGGTTGGAGATGCTTACGTCGGGCGTCCCGCCCCGGCATTCCACACGCCATTCCTTTGTGGGTGGTCCGAGGTGTGGGGTCGCCACAGGTTCAATTACTTGCTTACCTCCACTACCTAACCTCCTTAGCTAGGATTTTAAATACTCTGCTACGGATCTTCTTACAGGTGAAGACCAAACCGTTACAACCTTCTCAACTTTTAGGTGTGAGAACAACCGTTACACCGCTCAACTTATAGGTATGAGACCTACCTATACCTTCTTGACTTACAGGTGCAAGACTACCTACACTTCCTTAGCTTACGGGTGTAAGAACTACCTATACCTTCTTGACTTAAAGGTGCAAGACTACCTACACTTTCTTAGCTTATGAGTGTGAGAACTACCAAAACACTTGATGAAAAAGAAGACTAACAGATCAATAGTTTATCCAGCTATTGTTACAACCTTGATACAGTTTACAAGATATGAAATAGAGTACAACTATATCCTATGAACTATTTCTCAAATTTTCCTTTCAGCAAGAATAATATATGTTAAAAATGATGCTGAACATTTGAGTGAAAATAGTTCAATCTCTTTCAAATAGATTTTCAGATAAAGATAAAAATTCAGCTCAGTATGAAAATCTTTTGAACAAACAGAGTTTCAAAGAAAACACTTTGAAAAACAAAACAGTTTAAGCTTTTGAAATCAAGTGAAAATTCGACTAACTTTTAAGAGTGTTTGGCTCAATGAATTTTCGATACATAACAGATTGTCAAGTGCTAGTATTTATAGACTTAGTCGAGATGAGGTGGTTGTTCATTTGAATTTGAATTTCAAATTGAACGTTGACTCACAACAGCTAGAAATATTCACGAAAATAACACTCTGCAGATTTCATGAACATTTTGATTCTCTTCAAATTCACGAATAAGGAAAGTCTTAAAGACGTGGTTCATGAATCAGAAGATATCTCTGACAAATCTAAAAAGATGATTTTTGTGCGAGAAGTGGTTCTGAAGAGTAGTCTGAAAAGGTGTGCGTGTTTGATGCGTGTAAACCGCAAGTGTACTGTTGTCAAGTTATAATATAAACCAATGAGAATCGAGTATCATCCTCATGGATTGAATTACTACACTAATTATATCGTTCCTAGCCCTAATTTTATCTAGAAAACCAAATTTTGATGATCAGTGAACTAAAATAATAATTAAACTAAAGCACTAATTAAAATAGCAATTTATCAAAATTTTGTGGAGAAAAATCAATATTAAAAACATCTAGATATTAGATTTCACCTAATTATCAATTATACAATATTAGACATGATTGTTATCAAATCCTTATTTGTGTTTATAAGTCAAAATCCTCTAGTTTCTAACACCCTCTATCGAGTGTCACGTTAGAATCTATTACCAAAACACTAGTTTCGATCTATCGATAAAAACCAATATATTAGCAATGCATTAAGCCTTGCGATTTTCCTACAACTTCATAAGATATCCCATATCTATCGATACTATGACCATCCCATGTCATATTTCTCAAGTTCAAACCTAGAGAACCTTCTATCGAGCGCCGCCCCCCAAGTCTATGATCATTCGATCCGTGGCAGAGAAATCAAAAGCATTAAGCATGGAGAAATATAAATAAACCAAGAATAAATCATTGATAATAAACAAAAGTTAATATTATTGCATAAAATCTAATATAGAATCCATCTCCTCTCTGGACTAACAAGTTAGTTCATAACTTGGAATAACAAAAACCAAAATTTGTAGAGAAACAAGAAAATAAACATCAAAAAACTAATTGTTATTGAACTTGTAAAATCCTCATTGTCTCCAAGCCGTCTTCTTCGCGCTCCTTTGCTCCTAGCCATCTTGCCTTTTTTCTCCACTCTCTCATGCTTTGAAAACCCTAAACAATAGTCTTTATAGAGCTACAATCCCATAGGAAGTCGTCCAATAAGTGTCCAAGTCGAACTAGAAAAGTTCGCAACAAAATTAGAAAGTTTATATTTTGAATTGCACATCCGCTTTCTTCCTTTCCCTTTTTATTCTTGTTCTCCACTCCAAATCAACCTCAAAACAATTGCAACTTGTATTATTTCAAGTAAGGAATCCATAGAAACAAACCACGTCCAATTCATAATTAAATTGAGAAAGTTATGACCGAAATACAAAAGTCGCACATTTAGGCTTTTATTCAGCATCGCGCGCGCTCAGAACATTGTTTTGGCCTTTCTTTCTGTGAACTTAGCCATTTTTCACCTCTTTTCGACTTGGGCTCTTTATGTTTCTCCTTTGCACTTTCTTATACATGTTTTCATCATCCAAATCTATGACTAACACATTCAAACACCTACAAAACAAAGTAAAACAAATCAATAACACATTAAAATATGGAATGGATCAAATCATATACTAATAAACCAAATTAATGCATAAAAACCTAAATTATCCTAAACTAATAATTGCATCAAAACTAACATAAACACATGAAACTAATGCATAAAATGTCCTAAAACACACCTAAAACATTCTCTAAAACCTATCTAAATACGCAACTATCAATGTTAGAACCGCAAAATATCAATTTTTTCGTTTTGTTCGTTTGAGGGCGCTTATGGATCATAAGCATCCTACTGAACAGTGAAGTGAGGGCGCTACTTAGTCGTAGGCGTCCTGACTTACTTTGCGATAAAAACGACTAAATCATGAGGGCGTTAATTCACAGTTAGCGTCCTGTTTTGTTTTAAAATGTTTAAATGTACGAGGGCACTACTTACAAGTAAGCGTCCTAACTTTTGAAACACGAAATGTAAGGGCACTACAAATACGTAAATGTCCCAACATTTTAAAACATTTTCGAAAATAATACTAAGTACGCTAAAGGACAATCAGCATCCTTAAAGTTATTAAGTTGGTTCTCAAGATAAAGGCGCTCCTATCCAGGCAACGTCCTGATAGTTTTTCCAACTTATAACTATAGCGTCCTTAAAGATAAAAATCATTGAAAGCTTGGAAAACTTTCAGTGAGTTGATACTAAGTTAGCGTCTTGACAACTTCACAGGTTGACTTAAGTGAGGCCGTTACTTACAAATAAGTGTCCTAATGAATAAGTGCATTTCAATCTTGAATGAAGTCAACGTCCTAATATTTCATCAGCGTCCTGACTTATCAAGTCAAGGAAAGCGTTGCTAAGATATTAGCGTCCTGAAAGAATTCTTAAAATACAATTTTGATTTTTCGTTTAAAACTCGATTGAACATGATTAAAATCACGGTATTTTCGGATTAAATCAAATTCTTTAGAAATCGTTAAAATAAATTTAAAAAACATATTGATCAAAACATGCAATTGATTAAGTCTTGCTGCGAGAAGTTTGATCAATAGTTTTACATTATAAGTACTGAGAATCTTGGAGCTTCGATCATGACACACAATGTGCTTGAGAGCTCTGTTCCTTGATCCTAAATTTGATAAATCTGAAACACTCAACAAGATCATTAGATACACAGTTTTGAGTTATTTGGAATCATCAAAACATTCTTATCCTGGGGTCCTTGAGATAACAGCTCGCCTTCCAAAGGCTGCGAATGTTTAAAGACGAAAAGGGTATAGTTGATCATCAACAAAAAGCTACAACCACTGAAGAACGAAAGACTACATCCAATTGTCAACCAAAGAGTTCGACCACGTTTAAACAAATGGCTATGACCGATTGTCCTCGAAAAGCAACAACCAATTGTTAAAGTTTCGGTAGGTCACAAAGGCTACGAATCCCAATACAACAGAAGGTTATAACCCACAAGGCGTCACGCGCATGGAACTTGTGGCGAACATACACCTCCATAGAGTAAGTGGGACAACCAAACAATAAGTCTTGAATCAAACAAGGTATAAACTGTATTTTGTCCCTATGTTCTTGACGACCCACTCTCATATGTTGACTCATTACAACACACCAAAAGGGTTATAAGAAACAATGATTACCCCAGACAATTTGAAAAGTAAAAACCTCGGACAATGACAAGATTGGGGCTTGCAAAATGAACCCATGTGTTCGGAATGAAAATAAGTCATATACACTGACAAAGCCTATGGAAAGTAAGCTTGATGACTATTCCCCTCACGTACAACTCTAGAATGAAAATAAGATTTTCATCAAAACTTAACTCTTTTTTACACATTTCCCACTTCATCTATTAAGAGATTTCATAGTATGTTAAGTCTTATTCCATGAGATAGTGCAACAAGAATACATTAGTGTTGGCCACCTCTTTCTGCATATCGTCTGTCGAAATACGAGATCACATTCCTACTTAAACTTACATGAGGGTATCAGAAGCAAACAAACCAAACAATCTCAATAGTAAAATTAAACAAAAATTGTCTTGACCATCACAAAGGTAGATATCACAAGTACCAAGTAATGTTTTTAAGAAAAGAATGAAGATAGTTGCAAATAGCCACGAGCTTAACGCTACCCGTGAATAAGATAAACACCTAAAATAATTTAGATTAAGATGTTAAAGCAGTAACACCCAAGACAAAAGGGGTAAGGGTTCGAGACAACTAGCATGACCAAAAGTTTTACAAAACATGCTAGGTCAACATGAAGCATGGTTGCAAAACAATTAAGTTATAAGAAACAAGAACTCCCCAAGCTCCTTGTAGGCTCATCTTTACCTTACACATACATGTTTGAAAGTTAACAATATACTTGTTTGCCTTTCTCATAGAACCAACAAGGTCATATGACATTGCCCCCAAAAACCTTAACTAGGGAAAGTAGCATTCTTAGAACAAGTGACTTGAAAAATGAGAGAAAAACTTGACAAATGGAACTCAATCACAAAGTCAGAACATCAATGAAAACAACCTCCATGAGATGAACTAAGTACATGAAATATGATTTTAAACGACTCCGACAAGTCGTAAAGATTCTAACATTATTGTGAAAAACTTAAAACCAATGAGAACAAAAGACTTGGCGAACAACTAAGTAGATAATCAAGACTCAAGTGATAAGCATTCGGGACTTTCACTTTGACACGTTCATCAGGGGCTTACTATTACACCCAAAGTTGAACTAACTCTAAGTTCTAGAAAAATTCTTGCTAGAAACGAGAACAACACCTCAGCAAAAGCCAAGTCACACCTTGCCTCGGCCATGACCAAGGTCCGCCTTGCCTCGGCCATGGCCGAAGTCCACCTTTCGTCAGCCAAGGCCTAGGCACAACTTACCTCTGCAAAGGCCGAGGCATAACATGCCCCAGCAAAGGTCGTGACATAAGCTGAGGCCCCCTCATCCAATGGCCAAAGCCCCTCGGCTACAAAAAAAGGTATGCTATGCTATAAAGCTCCAACTCTTTACACCTAGAGACTAACTTAAGCATCAGAGTGTCTCCAATGGCACCCCTAGTTCCACTATTGTTTTGCAGGTTGCTTGTACCCCTTAAGCGAGTGGATATCGACCATGCAACTGAGATAAAATCAAGATCAAGGCGGATGCTCCAATTCGCCTACGCAAGGAAATTCTTATTATAACCTAAGATTAGACAAAAAGCAGTCGTCTAGCCCCCTTGACGAGGATGCCCATCTCGTCGTAAATGAAGACTACATCAAAGTTGTTCGTCTCGACTCCTTGTTTATCAAACGCCTTGTTCGTGAATAATATTTCTGATGTCTTTTGGCCAAGTTTCACACCCCCTGTTCGAGATGAGATTTTTGGCTGAAACACATCGTTAAAGTAATGTCATGGCATCACATTATTGTCATGGCATAGAACGCATCATAAGCACACAAACATATATCAAGTTGTGTGTAAATTTTGATCCTCGTATAAGTTATTGCTAAATATTGCTGAGATGATTATAAATCTGACACCAATCATTAGAAATCTAACGTGACTATCTCTACATAAGGTTTATTTTGTATTGTATTAAAGACGGATTGGATTATTAAAATTACAAATTTGATGTCGCAATGATTAGTAGTAAATGGAGATAGTTATATTAATCAATCTAAATTGAATTGATTTATTTATTATTTAAATGCTTCTATAGCAAAGGAAAAAAAAAAAAGAGTATAATTTATTTATTTATTTATTTATTGCCTTCACAATGCACAGTTGTATTTTAAATTTCTAAAGCTCATTTTGATGGGTATAAAGCTTATATTGTTTTTTATATTTTACGCCAAAGAAGTTTATATTGTTAGTCTTAACTAATACCTTAACCAGCTTGAAATGCGTCGATTACGTTCGATATAATTTTTTCGCCTGCATTTTTTTTTTTGGACAAAAGTTGTTGAAGTGACTTTTGAGATATACCAATGTTTAAAACAACCGTTTTCTTCTCCCTTCGAAAAAAAATAAAAAATTACAGACCTTTTTTCTCTCAAATCATGCATTACCACGTAAATATTTCAAAAGTTTCTCAAACTATCATCGTATATAAATATTATTATTAAAAAAAAAAAGTGCAAAATTTGATCCTATGACGATTTGCAGAGAAGTGGAGTATCGCCAACTTCAAAAGGTCAATAAAGATGATAATTGACAATGGTAGCCGACCAAACACAGAGACGATGACACGTAACAACTGAAATAGCATTGTAGCACCCGTTTAAGGACTAGGTCGAACTGATACATAATGAATGGTATACTACAAGTCAAAGCGGGTGGTAGAGTAGTAACTAATAAGAAGTGGCAGTCTGGCAGACAACAAGAGAAGTTTAAAGATTTTTAAGGCGATCTGAACCCGTACCCCACCAGCCCAATTGCACCAAATCCTCTGTGACGCACGCGGCACGCACATCTTCAAAGGATCTAATCTCCCGGAGAGTATATACCAATGTACCTACATTCAATATATATATATATATATATATATATATATATATATATATATATATATATATATATATATATGAAGGAAAAAAAAAAAAGAAGGGTGGTTGAAGCCTGCACGCTAACACCAAGCCATTTTCTTTTTATGTACGATACGTCTTGGTTCAAAGTTTAAATCCACAAGTATGCAAGAATAACTAAAACTATTATTAACCACAAAAGGAGATGACTCAAGAGAGACATGTTTTAAATACGAAGAAGATGTTCTAAGATGAGTAAAACAGTATGTAAACAGACACACATGAGAACTCCGAGGAGAATAATTACTGTAAAACCATAGGGATCAATAGGCAATAAAAAATTATAATATGCTCGATGTGTTTTCTCAAAGTATTTTGATTTGTCATTACTAGATTAATCATATTAAAAAAATGAAATATTAGTAAAATAATTTTTTTTTGAAATTGTATTTTAATCAAAAACTATTAAATTAATCAGATTGAATAATATTAAATATTCAATATATATTTAGAGAAAAACACAAAACTCAACTAAGATTTTTCTTTTCTTGACAAAAAAAAACTAAGATTTTTCTTGACAAAAAAAACTAAGATTTTTCTTTTGTAAAGATTATATATATATATATATATATATATATATATATATATATTTCATCTACAAATGAATAAGAGAGAAAACAGGCACCACATAAAGTAATTGATAGTATTAGATAAAAGTTTAAATTACTACTTTCCAAGGTAGGCTCAATTAATTTAGTAATCGCAATACTCTGATAAAGATCAAAGTTCAAATTATGTCAATAACTTTTAATAAGATAAGTATCTTACTTGGGTTCTATCTAAATATAGGATCAATCTCTCCCTATACCTTTTTTCCACCAAAAAAAAAGGTTTAAAGTACTATATTCGTATCAATAAACTTAGAGAGAGAATATTAATATTAACTCTTTAAATAAAAGATAAGATAATGGTAACATTCATGTAGAAAATAGTAAACAATGATTATGAAGTAAATGCTCCAACTCAATTTTATTTAAAAATATACTTAATTTCTATAATATTGTAAGACCAACTAATATTACTGAAAACTGTAGTAAATTATTAATAACACAAATAAAAAAAATTAAAATCTAGAAGTGAGATTCAAATGCAAAAGAGTATAAAAATTAGGGTCAAAATTAGTATTCTTACCTGAATTAGTCTTGTATCACGTAAGCTACGTGTCAAAATCCCATCTGACGAACACGGGGAACAGGCATTTTGTTATGTTAATACAATAAGCAAGTAGGCGATTCCAATTTGTCCTAATGATAAGTACAAGGTAGCATGCGCTCTCTGCTGAATTAGTCTCGTGGGGGGACCTCTTCCAAACCCTAGCTAACCCACATTCCTGAACCTCCTTGGCTGTCCCATTCACCGTTCCACGAAAGAGCCAAAACACAGAATTGGGTCGCTGCAACTTGTTCTCCAACGTTGATGACGTGTAAATTCATTAGAAATCCGTACGAACCTGCTTGCATTTTAAAAAAACAATAATTAGAAAATGTTAAAATTAGTTTCTATTTAATTTCTTTTCCTGATCTTATATGTTGCCGGCAGGACCTTACTTGCACTAAGGTATGTCTAAAATATTTTTTGCAAAAAAATTTTTAGAAAAGAATAATGTTCCACTAACATATTTTATAGATATTATTTTTAAAAATTATTAAATTATTTTAAATTATATATTAATACGTAATTCAATACATTTTTCTTTAACTTTTTTTAAAAACATAATTTTTATTTATTTATTTATTTTATTTTATTGCTGTAATTTGAACTAAACGGCTTCAAAAATATTTTTATTTAAAAGCAGAAAAGTTCTATAAAAGGGGGGTAAGTCGGTAAGTATTGTAGCTATTAAAATAATAGTAATAATAATTTACTTCCTTTTTACACTCCATGTTTGTAAAAAAAAGTTTATTTCATATTTGTAATATATTTTTTAAATGAAAATATTGCTTTACACATGAGTTACTTAAAGGAGAAAAGATTTTTATTTTTTTTATTTTTTTATTTTTTTATTTTTTTTGCTAGGAAAGGCCCCACGTTTAAAAAAAAATAGTGGCTTTGAATTTTTGAATATTTTTTAGGATTAATTTTTGGTTTTCTTTACTATTAAAGTGTTTTCTAGATTTACTTAGGACATGTTTTGATAACTTTTTTTATCCTTTACTTTAACTCTAAAATTAACTTTGTTTATAGCTGAGGAATGGACTGCAATAGAGTATAGAAATCATATTTGCATTTCCAATCAAATATAAAAATATTTTAAAAGTATATATATAACAAAAATATTTCATTAATTTCAACTTTTTCAAAATACGTTATAAGTGGAATTATGAAATATCTCCTTTATCAAAATTGAAAATACATAATTGTCTTCGTAATTTTACCCTTCTATAGTCTTTCTCAATTTCTATTCTTATATTCACAATAAAAATATAGATATATCGAGCACGCTCCGATTTTGACAATCTGATGAGTTTGAGAATCTCGAGGTGATCGAGAGTATCCTCTATATAAAGTCGCTTATCCTCTCCGCTTCTAACGTTCAAGACCGAACCTAAGACTCTCTCGCTTCACTCTACTGTCAAAAAGGACACAGAACAAAATGCTTGTTCCTCGAACCATTCCGTCGTTAGAAGAGAAGAAAACCCAAAAGGAAGAGCAGAAGAAGAGGGTGATGAAGGCCAAAAAGGGACAGTTATCAGTCAGAGTTGGCTTAGAAGGAGAAGGAGAAGGAGAAGGAGAAGGAGAAGGAGAACAAAAGGGTAATAGCAACAATAAAAATGAATCTTCTGACGAACAGCGATTCGATATGCCCGTATGGTATCTGTGCCACCCACTTTTCGAGCCAATTCTGGAGAAAGCCCAGGAGGTTTACGGGTACAACATGACCGGCCCGTTAAGGCTGCCTTGCTCTGCGGACGAGTTCCTTCGTCTCCGATGCCGCATCGAGCAAGAATCCAACTACCACCTTCCGTATCCTCATCCTCCCCAACTCAAGTACTTAGCTTAATTATATCATGATCGCAGTGATTTGCAGTGGAGTTTAGGGAGAAATTTTCTGGGCATTTTCTTTTTTTTTTTCTTGGGTTTGTTCACTTTGTACAAATTAGCGATGACATGTGTACTTGCATCTCTCGTTGATCAATGTTTTAGTTTTTTGCGGAATTTCGCAGTACATCATCATCATCAGTAAAACTTTTTTTTTTTTTTGTTGATTTCTATATCAAATTAAAGCTTTGATGGTGTTTAGTTTGAGTATTTGTTTTGATTATAGATCGATAAGTTTCTTCTATTAAGATCGATCTTGAGATCTAATGGAGGTGTGAGGAGAATTTTAGTCGGTTGACTTTGTAATTAGAATGGATTTGGAGAGATTTTCCATTTGTTTTCTTTGTTAATTGTGATTAGATCTGAAATATCTAGGAATGATTGAATGTTGTGGAATAAACAAAGAGTAGTGTTGTCCAAACACGCGAGTCGTTCGATCGCCTCTAATCATGAACAATCTCACATTTGGAATCATGAACAATCTCCGGTTGGCACGCTAGCTGTCGCGTTATTTAAATTTTTCTATTATTGGTGTTGGTGCCCTCCTCCTTTTGCGGACGCTGTGATGAGCTTTCTTTGCATATTTTGGGAAGGAAAAAGGAAAAGGAAGAAACTAAACTATGTTCAGCACGTCTCTCAATCATGGTTCGCCCATACAAATCAATCTCACGCATCTCTTTTTTGTTTTTCCAAAAAGTCTCGCGAATCTCATTCCCCCTTTCTCCCTATGAACACTGCAACTATAATTGATTGGATCTAACGATATATTTTTTAGGTATCTAATTATAAAAAAAAAAGAATAATGCTAAACATGCACTATTCAAAACTCAAGATAGAAATTGTCTCGTCCATTGGATCACATCGGCATGCGCATATGAGTCCATCTAGATTTGCATCTCGATTACATACCCATCTTGGTGTAATTAGTGGCCGAGACTAAGGTGACAAAAATAGGATTTTTTCTTTAATTAGTATAATTAATTAAAATTATGACCTTAATACTAATTTTTTTAAAATTATGATCCATTTACCCAATATTTAACGTTATTTTTTCTACGTAGGCACGGATTGATTTTTTTTTGCTACGTAAAAGGCGTCTTTTAAGAAAACGTCTTGAGCTTAATTTTTTTTTTTTAAGTAAAAAATTTTTAGATCACAGTCAATCTGTCAAGTATTTTTTTCGACCGTCACTTGGAATGACTACCAATACCCTCTCCGGGACCCCAGAAACCAACGGAACCCTACTCTCATGTCCTGGTAAAATTTTCACCCTCCAACCGGAACTTTTAGTTCAAATGAACTAAATTAACTTAAAAAACCCTTTTGACTCGTGGTCAATTTGCCTAGTTTTTTTTTTGCCTGACGCTTAGAGCGAATCCCAAAACCCTACTAGGGACCCTGGGAACCGTCAAAACACCGCTCTCATGTCCCCGTGAGTTTTTCACCTCCCAACCGGAAATTTTAGTTCAAATGAACTCAATTCGACTTAGAAAACCCTTTTGACTCAATCACAGCCAATCCGCCGGGTTTTTTATTCGCCCGACACTTGAAGCAAGTCTCAATACTCTCCCAGGGACCCCCGGAACTGTCGGAACCCAACTCTCATGCCCTGGTGAATTTTTCACATCCCAACCGAAACTTTTAATTCATTCGAAACTTTTAGTTCAAATGAATTAAATTGACTTAACAAACCCTTTTGACTCAACCGCGGCCAATCTACCGGGTTTTTTATTCGTTTGACACTTGGAGCGAGTCTCAATACCCTCCCAGGGACCCCCGGAACCACGTTCCCATGCCCCAATGAATTTTTCACCCCCCAACTGGAACTTTTAGTTTAAATGAACTAAATTGGACTTAAAAAATCCTTTTGACTCAATTGCGGCCAAGCCGCCGGATTTTTTATTCGTCCGACACTTGGAGCGAGTCTCAATATCCTTCCAGGGACCCCCGGAACCGACGGAATCTCGCTCCCATGGCCCAGTGAATTTTTCACACCCCAACTGAAACATTTAATTCAAATGAACTAAATTGACTTAAAAAACACTTTTGACTCAACTGCGGCCAATCCGTCGGATTTTTTATTTGTCCGACACTTAGAGCGAGTCCCAATACCCAGCCAGGGACCCCCGGAACCCCACTCGCACTCCCAGGTGAATTTTTCACCCCCAACCGAAATTTTTAGTTCAAATGAACTAAATTGGACTTAGAAAACCCTTTAGGGAAACCGTGACGAATCCATCGCATTTTGTTTTTGTCCGACACTTGAAGGGAGTCCCAATACCCTCCCTAAAACCTCCGGAACCGACGAGACTCCACTTTCATGTCTCGGTGAATTTGTCACCCCAACCGAAACTTTTAGTTCAAATGAACTAAATTGACTTAGAATACAAAAAATTATGAACGTATGCATTAAGATAAATTTTAAATTCAAACAACATCAAAAATTATATAATTAAATGCAAAATGAAAGGCATTTGAGATAATATAAGATGCACATCTTCATATGCACACACTGTCATATAAATCAAGACGTACATAAGTTTGATTTATCAACAAAAATATTAAGAAGTGTCATATTACAATAACAAAGTTACATCATTATCAAAATCTAAAAAACATGAAGATTATGCTGCCAATAAATTTTAGGTGGCCCTTCCATGATGAGCTGGACAACAACGCCAATTGTGACCCTCACATCCACAATGCCCACATTGAATCCTTGAGGACGGTTATCTTATGTCCATCTCATTTGTTATGCGTGATGTCCTCGGCCAACCGGATTTACGAACAAAACCAGAATTAGGAATCACTTTAAACTTAATCGTACACGGTGGCTAATATGATTCATGTGAAATTGGATGAAACTGTGGCTCATAACACTTGAGGTACTTATTGAGGTGATATCAATCTTCAATGTACACATCACAATCAACTGCAGCATAGCGACACACTGCCTGTACATAGGAACATGGGATTCCATAGCATTGCCATTTTCCACAACTACAAAAACGCTCATGTAGATTGACAACCTATTTGTTTCCTCCTTTGTTCAAACACGTACTTTGTATCTCAGTAACAACCTCGAACGTCTCAGCCTATCGATCAATCAATGTAATAGTGTGGCTCCTGCCTTAGCCCCCCATTTCGTCATCTTCTCAACAGCATACGTGGTGCAAAATTGCCCTTGACGAATTGTTTCTTTTATTTCTTCCCATCTAACAATAAACCATGCAACTGTTCTGTAGAACGTCAACTTCACTAGTGTTGTGATCAGGTACATTCGGGCCCCTTTTAAAACTCCATTAAAGCTTTCTTCGAAGAGAAAAACAAGAAAAACACATAACAAACATAAAAAGATCAACACACACATATATATAAAATCATGCATATTGAAATAGTAATAAACGATGATATGAAAAGAAAAAGACATGCTTACCAGCTACATTGGAAGTCATCCAACCATACCACACTTCACCATCGTATGCCATTGTCCACAGCTTTTTGTTAATGACATTGAGCCACCTTGTGCAACCTTCTTGTTTATGTTCAAGTTTTTCCATTATTGCCTCAAATTTTCGTGGTTGGTATTGTGAACCCGCTTTCTTAGCCAAATCTCTCAACTCATGGTTGTATATTTTATCACTGAAATTACTGTCTACATGTCGCAAACAATATCTATGATATGCATTGGGCTCCGTCTGACCATTCTCGGGGTCTCTAACAGCTGCCAAAATACCTGCATGACGATCACTGGTTAGGCAAATGCCAACTCTATTCGTCACTTGACATCTAAGGACTTTGAGGAACCACGCTCAATTATCTGTATTTTCTTATTCAACGATGGAAAATGCGAGAGAAAATATATGACTGGCTGCATCAATACCCGTGGCAATGAGCATCTTACCACGGTATTTTCCATATAAGTGTGTACTATCAATTTGTATTATGGGCCTACAATGCTTGAAGCCCTCGATTGAAGCACCAAATGCCCAAAAACAACGTCGAAAAACTATTGCACTAGGATATTTTGGATCTTCCTTGTAGTGCATAACTCGTGCAATAATGCCTGAATTGGTTGCTTTCAATGCATCTATCCACTAAGGAAGCACGTTGTATGATCCCTCTGAATCACCAAAAATCTTTTCCATCACCTTCCGTTTTGCACGCCACACTTTCTTATAATGCACGTCGTATTTGTATTTGTCTTTAATCATTTCGTGAAGTGCACCCACTGAAGTTGAAGGATCTCGCCTTACAATTTTAAATACCTCACGAAAAATTAGTGATAAATCCAATTTTCTATGGTTCTATGACATTCGAGGAAACACACATGTGTGGGTTCCCTCGCACTTTGTGATCTCAAACATTCCTGTCCTTTTACGTTTTGCCGCCCTCAACCTCCACTGACAACCGTCCTTCCACTTCTTACACCTAACTAATCATACATTGGGTTTTGAATCAACAACATATTCACGTTGTTGTGCTATGCAACATCGCTTCACAATATGTTGCAAGTCTTCTTTACTGGGAAATGTGAGTCCTTTGCAAAAATCATGTGACTCATTCCAACCCACAGATATGTTATCATGATCATCTGATATTGGTGTCATGGTCTGATTATTAAGTTCCATGAACTCGGTGATGGAGCCTCATAGCATATTGTGGTAGGTTGAGGTGTATCGTGAGAGCCCCCTACACCATGTGTAATACCATGTATTTCACACACAAAAAAATCGTTTGGGCACCTGCCCGGACGTTCGGGCTGCCCGAACTTTCAGGCGCCAATACCTCCATATAAACCAAACTCCCCTCCTCATTTTTTCACACCAAATCACCTTATCTAGTGATTTTTCCTCCTTTTTTCACTCATTCTGAGTTCTTTTCTGTTTGAGACTCTCTGTTTGAGACTCTCTGTTTGAGACTCGTTGTTCGAGACTCTCGGTGTGATAGGACGAAGTTCTGTCCGGAGGAAAGCGCCAGATCTGAAAGAAGAAGTTCTTATCAGAAGGTGGGGAACGAAACATAGGTTTGCGTGTTTTATAACTTTTATTAAAGTTTACATTCAATTATTATTATGTCTACTGTTCATGTACACTGCATTACGTCATATAATGTTTATTTGGAGTTCATGTATTACACTGTTATAATGCCGGATTTGTGGTCAATCTAGCTCAACTAGACTCGATCTTGTCCTCAGTAACTTTAAATAGTGAACGGGAGGCAGCGGGCTGCTCTAGGCAATTGGTATTTAAGCAGACCTTGTGTCTCACCTCTCAACTGGGGACTGATCTAGTTGGTCTTATTGAAAGCTATCAGCTTATACGAGTAATATTGAATGTCCTAACCTTGCACATCATGATACCAACCCTGATAAAGATCACCAGACGTTGCCAAAGTCAGTCTAAATGTCAAGAAAAGATCAGACTAGTAGACTAGACCAGTTCATGCATTGGCATCATACATATCACCACTTAGGGACGTATGTGGTTTATGATTCATAGAATAGTTAGGAGCATTGCTCGATATTCATTATATTTCTCTGGAGAGGGACGTACAATGAGAACCCGGCTATGCCTGGGGAGGGACATTTGTACGTGAATCATAGCATCGTCTTTGAGGAGGGACGTACAGTGAGAACCTGGCTACGCCTGGGGAAGGACATCTGTACGTGAACTCAGGCGATGTACGTTCATCAAACCATTACGAGACGGTGTCATGCATACATACATATTGATTGATTATGATGTTCTAATGTGTATTTAAGATAATTGATATTGAAGTATGCTTTATTAATTGTTATACTCACGAACTATTTTACCCACTGAGCTCATTAAGCTCACTTTATTATTATTCAATTTTTCACAGGAAATTAGGGTGGACTGGGTGCAGGTTTATGGGGCCCACATTTTGTACACTTTGTATTATTCATTGGGGATTTTGGGGAGTATGTTCCCTTAACTATGTCATGTACAAATGAATTCTGAATTAAATGAAATCAGACATGTACTGTTTTATATTTCCGCTGCGCACTCTGTTATTATTCCAAATGCGCGCCCAGTCCGCGAGTGTACCGCCGATTTAGGCGCGTCCGGGCGGGGTGTGACACCATGCAACTGAGTTTCACGTGTCTCATTATCCTCCATGCTCAACCCATTGTCTTCCTATTGTAATGGAGTTGCATACAAAGAACCATCATTTTGTATTACCGTCAAGAGTCCATTACTCAAATCGATTGGATTAGCTGTCTCTTGTTCTCCATCACTGTCATTGTTTTTATTGCTATCTTCATTGATTTGTTCACGGTCATCATCAATATTAAAATCATCATCCTTATCATCAGATAAACGTGCCACAGATGGACAAGTATCATCAAACTTAGGTCTTGTGCCCACTTTTACGGCTTCAATGGGTGACATTGTACTGGGACCAATGTTCTCCAATGATCTTCGTGCACTAGGGCCATCTACATGTGCATAGCTTGGGGAACTCCTCATATGAGCTTGAGTTGGAATTCCACCGACAACACCAGCATATAACTCTATATTATTAAAAGGTGGAATCTCTTACACCATGGCAAATATGTCCCTTAACTCTTATTCATTTCTAATCGGAACAGTCGTATAATTTAAATTCCCAACTCCAAGAAACAACAGAAATCTATATGTTATACTTATTCTTGAACCACCGGTAATCTGCAATACATTTCGGATAACCCCTTCAAATTCTACAAAACTAATGCCTAATTGAGCGGGGTTTCGACGATTTCGGGGGTCCCTGGCAGGGTATTGGGACCCGCTCCAAGTGTCAGACAAAAAAAAACCCGGCGGATTGGCCGCGGTTGAGTCAAAAGGGTTTTTAAGTCAATTTAGCTCATTTGAAATAAAAAGTTTCGGTTGGAGGGTGAAAAATTCACCGGGGCATGGGAACAGGGTTTCGACGTTTCCGGGGGTCCCTAGGAGGGTATTGGGACTCGCTCCAAGTGTCGGACGAATAAAAAACCCGGCGGATTGGCCACAGATGAGTCAAAAGGGTTTTTTAAGTCAATTTAGTTCATTTGAACTAAAAGTTCCGGTTGGGGTGTGAAAAATTCACCGGGGCATGGGAGCGAGGTTCTGATCATTCCGAGGGTCCTTCGCAGGGTATTGAGACTCATTCCAAGTGTCAGACGAATAAAAAACCCAATAGATTGGTCGCGGTTGAGTCAAAAGGGTTTCTTAAGTCAATTTAGTTCATTTGAACTAAAAGTTCCGGTTGGGGTGTGAAAAATTCACCGAGGCATGGGAGCGGGATTCCGTCGGTTCCGGGGTTCCCTGGGAGGGTATTGAGACTCGCTCCAAGTGTCAGACAATTAAAAAATCCAACGAATTGGATGCGGTTGAGTCAAAAGGGTTCTAAGTCCAATTTAGTTCATTTGAACTAAAAGTTCCTGCTGGGGGGTGAAAAATTCACCGAGGCATGGGAGCGGGGTTCCGTCAGTTCTGGGGGTCCCTAGAAGGGTATTGGGACTCACTCAAAGTATCAGGTGAATAAAAAACCCGGCGGATTGGCCACAGTTGAGTCAAAAGGGTTTTCTAAGTCGAATTGAGTTCATTTGAACTAAAAGTTCCGGTGGGGGGTGAAAAATTTACCGGGGCATGGGAGCGGTGTTCCGACAGTTCCCGGGGTCCCTAACAGGGTATTGGAACTCGCTTCAAGTGTCGGACAAAAAAAAACCAGGCGGATTGGCCGCGAGGCAAAAGGATTTTTTAAGTCAATTTAGTTCATTTGAACTAAAAGTTATGGTTGGAGGGTGAAAAATTCACCGGGGCATGGGGACGGGGTTCCGTCGGTTTCGGGGCTCTCTGGGAGGGTATTGGGAGTCGCTCCAAGTGGTGGTCGAAAAAATATCCGACAGATTGACTGTGGCCTAAAAATTTCTTACTTTAAAAAAAAAATATGAGTTGAAGGCGTCTTCTTAAAAGACATCTTCAGCCCAAATGAGATTTGAACTGAAGTTGTTTTTTAGAAAGACCCATTCTATGTGGCAAAAAAAAAAAATTTAATCCACGCCTACGTGGAAAAAATACTGTTAAATGTTGGGTATATGGGTCATAATTTTAAAAATTTTGGTATTAGGGTTATAATTTTAATTAATTATACTAATCAAGGAAAAAACCCAACAAAACACGAGTAAGGACAAAAAATGGCACGAATAACCCGTTATATTAACTTCTAAAATGGACATTAAACATTTTATCCATACCCATATTAATCAGTTCAAGGATAAATAATGATATAAATTGTTCAATAATCAAATCCGGTGTTTCAAATCCGGCTAGTATATATAATTATATATGAACCTTTTTTATTTTTCGATCAATTGGAGGGACATGGGAGGCAGTATTTAAGACACACAGAAGGCAGACAAAGCAAAAGGTTCAGGGAGACGGGTAATTATATATGAACCTGAAATTCTAAAACACGAATTAGGCATTCTTAATATATATAATGTTATATGAAATGCTAAGTAGTATATATATATACAATAGAATAGATTATATATACAAAAGAGTTTTCAAAGCCAAGGTTTCCCTAATTTCATGTATAAAAAATTACATTTTAACCGTCGGTAACTAGATACATATTTTTTTCCTCTCCGTCCGAATCCAGGCCGTTTTGAAAAATAGACAAATTCTTTTTCAAACCCGACTCGATTTTAAAAAATTAATTTTCATATCTGTTTTCAATCGAGCAGGACAATACCAGACAAACAGATTTAGACATCAATTATCACCCCTTGAAGAGCAATTAGTTTTTTATCTTGAGTTTTGAATGTTGCATCTTTAGCATTATTCTTTTTTTATATATAATTAAAGACCTAAAAAATATATCTTTAGATTCAGTCAATTGTACTCGATGTGATTCAATTGAACGAGATACTTCAGTTTTTAACTCGAGTCTTAAATGATGTACACCTAGCATGACTCATAAAAAAATTTGTTTTTAAAAAACAATTAAAAGTAATTTTTAATTAAGTTAAAACTTGAATTTGTTCTCTTAACCTCGTCGCCTCTATCTGCCACACAGGAGAAATGTTATACTTACAATCTAATTTTTACTCAATGTGTACTTTGTTCACATAGATTTGCATGCACACAAGCAAATTAAATGAGAGTCCTAGAGTAATAAAGTAGTTTGCTTCACGTAATTAGTCTAAAAAGCCGTGCATCATTCTTGCTATCATCTCTAATGTGATTAATTTTTACAACTTTTTATTTGACCATTTTTCTCATTTTTAATTTTTGAAAAGGAAAAAAAAATTCAAGGGTAGTATTGTTGACATATTTTTTTTAAACACCTAGAAAATATATGATATGATATGATTATATGATAGAAAAACAAATTATATGATATGATTGTTTTTATTTTTTTATAAGATATGATTGTTGCACCTTTTAAAAAATCTCTCTAGGCATATCTAATACAATTTTTTTTTTTTATATTTGAATAAGATTGATACTGTTGATAGATAAATACTTTTTTATATTTGAATAGAATTGATACTGTTGATAGATTTTTTAAACAGGAAGAAGAAAAAAACTGTATTGCAAACCAAGAAAATTATAATATATAATTGCTATGTTTAAAAATTTTGTTTAGGTCAATCTAATTTATGAGGAAGTTTTTTTTCCCTCTTGAAAATCATACCATTTAAATAAATCTGGTATTTTTTTTTCCTTTTTTATAATGAAGATACAAGAAATATTAAATTTTAAAAATAACAAAGGTAGGAAACAATAGAAATTAATCACATTAGGTAGATGAAAAATAAGGATCACCTAAGTAAGTTTTTTCTCTTTTTTCTTTTTTTGTCAAAGAAGCATTTTTTTAAAAGTAAATTTTTGCTTTGTATTGCCATTTATCTCTCTTTATTTAATTGTCATTCTCTTTCTCCATTTATGTCAACTACCAAGTACAATAAATTGAGTAAAAATTACATGGTAAGTTTAGCATTTTTTGCTGAAAAGAAGAAGTTATTTAAAGTGACTAAAGAGGGACGGAGGTACCCTAAATTTCGACCCTGGCATATGTACAGTGAGAGTATTTTTACTGTGAATGGTGTACACGAGCGCAATGTGTCCTACTTGAGAATGGGGTCACCCATCTTCAAACTCGTTTTTTTTCATAAAAAAGAGGGCGGACATGGTGGTTATTTATTTATTATTATTATTATTTAAAAAAAAATAACCAACTTTTTTGTTCAATTACTCAAGAATTAAATTTCATTAAAGCCAATAAAAGAGACTACCTTTCCTTTGGGCGACTTTGTGCCCAATTTTGAAGAGCTTTGGCGTCTAAAATATATTATACTTGGCTAATACTATTTGTGCTCATATCTAAGCAAAGTCTTGAATGTTGTTGTACTAAAAAATATAATAATAACAATAGTCGTTGCAATGCTTGGTTGTCCATATTTTGATTATTATACCAAGCTTTACATTAAGCTACAACCAAACTTCTTAATTTATCATCAGAGAGCCAATTTGAGTCCAATTCAAGAGGGCTTCTAAACAAAAAAAATTAAAATGATTTGCTCAATGTCATTATTGAATTGAATACTAAAAGGTATAGAATGGGGATAGTAATAAAATTGTAGCATCACATATCTCATTATAAAATTGTTCAAATAGATAAGGCCATCTCACATGACAAAATGTTGAAAATATATGTTGTTTTTAATTTGTTAGCATTAAAATTTAAAATAAACTATCTTAAAAAATTAATCTCATTATGAGTGAGATAATTATCCTCTTTGCAATAAGTGCACTGGATTTTCTTTTTTTATAAAGGTAATTTATATGATAAGAAGTAGTACACCAAATTAGGTTTTTATTTGTGTAGAAAATATGTCTGTGATGACCAAGTCATTATACAGTGTTAACTCTATGATTGGACAAGCTACGGAAAAGTATCATGAATGCGTTCAATTAATCAACTACTAGAGGAAGTATGATGTTGAAAGCGTGTCACTGAATGGGATTCATTGCCGGTTTGACTTTGTGTGTGTATATATATATATATATTCAAGAATATAATGATACTCAATTTTCTAAATGCATCTTACTAACTATGCATGCATCAATTATTTAGAGAACGTGCAAAAACAACTAACAATTAATATAGTAAATAGCTTATTTGAATTCTACAAATCATAATCATCCATAGAACCTTTTATAAATACCCATGATGTGATGCATGTATGACATAATTTTCTTATTATAAATTAGATGTTTTCAAACATATATTATTGAAAAAATAAGGTAAAAGAGTATAAATTACTTCTCATATGCATATGTACAAGCCTCCTTTCTTCAAAATATGTTCACTTGATCAAGTTAATCTACTCTTAAAGGAAAACAAATTAATGTTAGAAGAAATGAAGAAATGCTGAAATAGAAGAAAGAAATGGTGTAGGAATGAAAAAATATATAATGGTAAATGGTAAGGGGTTATAAGAATGAGAGGGAATAATTTGATACAAATT
Source organism: Paratinospora sagittata (assembly GCA_035771175.1). Taxonomy (NCBI): domain Eukaryota; kingdom Viridiplantae; phylum Streptophyta; class Magnoliopsida; order Ranunculales; family Menispermaceae; genus Paratinospora; species Paratinospora sagittata. The sequence goes on from CM069594.1 coordinate 25,458,025, forward strand.
AAAAAATAATTGGAAAACATATTACTTAATCGAGTGGTCTTTGGAAAGATTCAAAAGGTGGAAAAGATAATTAAAGTAATTTACCAATTACAACAGGAATAATAATAAAAGTGTAACGACCCTACTTTGGATCATTACTATCAATACGTATCACGAAACATTTCTACCAAAATTTCAACAGAATTTAATTCCTCTATATTTTGGACATTTCCCAAATTATCTAAACATGTAAGTACCTGTCATAACATCCATACAATTTACAAAACACACCTTCTCCAATCCAACCAATTCTATAATAATCTCCTAATGAATAAACTCATAAATTTCATCCATTCTAAAAATCATAAAGAAAACAACTTCAAAACTAAATAATGAAGTCTTCATAAAAGAACCAAATAATAAGGGTCGTCATTGAAATTAAACTGTCCACAAACACCTATTATAATCCGTGATCATTGGAACCTACATTTCATTGACTTAACTAGTTGCCCAATACATAAAGCCTTCACAAAGTACATAATTATTTTATATTTTCAAATCAAAGCATGAGCTAATCTAATTCATAATGCCATAACTAACAAAATCTATTGGTTGTCCCTAAATTCTTTAGGTGATTTTTCCAAGGTATCCACCACTTCCTTTTCCTCTGAAAAAAATGATAAAGTAAATGGAATGAGCTCATAGATCCCGATGAGTAAAAAACAGGTCAAACCATTACAACAATCTGTGACTAAACAAAACTTTTGACTACATAGGCAATATAACATTATAAGTAAACATGCCCATGCATATGCAATAAATGGATTCGTGTATGACCATTTAACCAGTACAACTAAGAGTATACGACTAATACACATCCCTCAGTCTAGACACAATTCCTGTAACACCTCGTTCCTTTAGTCAAACCCTATCGTTAACTTGTATGTATAGTAAGACGTATTTATATGTGTATATGTATGTATGTACTAGTATATTTTCATTTTACAGGATATGTCCTAGTGTCGTAGGAATATCATAACCCTAGGTGTGGACTTTAGGGTGAAAAAGATGAAAAAAATTCATGTTTGGGCACTGAGAGCTCGTTCCCAGTATGGAGGAGCCTACTCCCCTGAGACAGAATCCAGTTTTGGGTTCTGGACAGGGGAAGAGCATGCTCCCAGCCTGGGAAGAGCGTGCTACTTACGAGTAGCGGAAGTATATGTTGCTTCTGGGCAAGGAGGAGCACGCTCCGGGGAAAGGATAAGCGCACTCCTCATGGTTATGTCAGTTTTTCTTTAAATAGGCGGTGTGGTGGTTTGAGAGAGTATAAAAGTGATTTCTCGCTCATTTTCTATCATTTTAGTTGATTTCAATTCTAAGAAAGCTGAAAAACGAAGGGGAAAAGGAAGATTGAGCTAGGTTTGACGAATTTGAGGCCAAGGGAAGTGATTTCTAGCTTACAAATTATGAAATATGGTGGTTTTCTTTGAGTTGTTTATCATATATGAATTTGGGGTGATTTGGTGACGGTTGGAAATTGGATGAAAGATTGGAGATGTTACAGATTCATAGGGTTTGTCTTCCCATGTGATTTTAGTAGTGAAATCTGTGTTTAGAACATATTAAACAACAAAAAAAACATGACTTCATGATGTATCTGTCAAACCCCAACTGTTGGCTGAAGGAGCTGAGGGTTTGAATGTTCAAATTGAGGTTAGATGTGTCAATTTTTGTAGAGCAAAACATTCTAGGATGTGTGTAGTGTGAATTGATAGTGGGACATTGTTATAGGAGACATATTATTGTTTTACTTATATGTTGGATGTGTAATATATAAGTATATATTCCATATTGACAAGTTTGTGAAGGACTTTGAATATCCTTGAGTCGGATTTTGAATTGAGATAGTTGGCTAGTGGTGATAGTGGGTGCTACTAGATTATGAGTAATTCTCTATTGTAGTTTCCATTTATAGCATTGTAAATTATATACATGATTTATAATTGTAAGCATGTTAATTGATGTATATGTAACACCCTGTACTTGCAAGTCAAATCTGTACATTAATTTGTACGTATTGTTAGATGTATTTGTACATATATACATACGTACATGGCCTTAGAATAAGGTGAATGTGTGCATACTAGGGTGGTAGATGTACTTGGACCCTGAGCAAAGCATTTGATACCCAACAGTTTGATAAGTTTTCAACTGGAGTTTTGAGAAGCGTGCTCCTTAAGGGAGAAACGTGCTCCTGTGGTGAAACCCAAAAGTAGTGCTTTCTGAAATTTTTAAAGAAGCGCACTCCCGAGGGCAAGAAGTGCACTCCTTACGGGATTCCAGCGAAAATCTATTTTCTGGGCAGCGAAGAAGCGCGCTCCTGGGAGGGAGAAGTCTGGTCCTCTGCATTTTTGACAATTTTTTTAAAAGGTCGGTGAGGCAGTTTGTGCGTATTTTAACGCCAAATCTCAATTTTTCTAGCTCATTTACAGTTGTTGGAGCTAGAGAAAAGAAAGAAAACAAAAGAAGAGGAGGAGAATGAGCTAGGGTGGCTAAAATCTAAGGTAAGGGTTGGTCGATTCTAGCTAAAATTCATAAATTTAATTCTTCTCTTCAAGTTACACCACATATGTGAGATTTGTGTGTTTTCCATGGTTAGTTTAGAAGATTGAAAAAGAGGGTTTGAGCTGGAATTAGAAGCAATTGATGAGCAATTGATAGGTAATTAATTTCTTGCTAAATTCTGAGCAAATTAATGGTTGAAATTGTGAAATTCCATGGTTGAAATTGATGGTTTCCAACCTAGCTGTGACGAAGCAGCTGAGGTTTTAGAGATTGGTTTGAATGATGTTTTAATGTGAATTGTTGGCTGATATTGATTGAGAATGAATTGGCAATGGTAATTGCGGAGAATTGTGAAAGAAAGTTGGTGAATTGATGATGCATTGTGTGTACACAAGTGAACTACTTGTGTAGGATTTGAGTGTGCTATTGAGCTAAAAGTGTAGAGAAAGTGTTCTGTTGTAAGGCTTTACACCATTGTTTGTGAGTATTCCTACCTTTTATTTTATGTGTGGCATTGTATTTATAAACTCTGTTTATGAAATGTAAGCATGACATGAATGATTTGTTTATGAAATGTAAGCATGACATGAATGATTTGCATTATGTATTGAATGCATTTAAAATGTATTTTGAACATCGATTATATTTAGGCTTACTAGAGTAAGTAAGGTATGTGATGAATTCCATTGGGGTAAATCTCTAGATTCGAAGACTCGCATGAGTACAGTATAAGTACGAATGACATTGGTGCAGTTCCTAGAAATAGATAAGGCCCTGGAATGATCGGAGTCGATGGTTAGATGAGGCAAATTTCTCCTTATATATGCATAGTAAGGAGAGACGCGCTCATACACCTGATTGAGAGGAAAAGATTTTTATTTGACTTATGCATTGTTTAAAATGTGGTGCAAAATAACTTGATCATGTATTGATATTTATATGTTACTTGCATATCTGGTTTATACTGTTTTAAATGTTATGTTTTATTATGAATGAATATGTAATGCTACTGGTAGATTATTCACTGAGCTTGTTGTAGCTCACCCAAATTCCCTTTCATTACAGGTGATGACAAAAAGGCAAGGGCAAGGCTACAAAGGAGTGATCTGTGCATGCTTCCTTGATGTATGTATAAGAAGGGAGTGTTTTGGGTTATATTTTCATACTTTGTATATATACGTATATCAATACTTATAATATGTATAAATGTAGTGGGTATGGTTATGGTTTTGATAACTTATGATAAATGGGATATGAACATAGTGAATGGAATGGAAAAAATACATGTGGATATGATGTGACATATGATTCATATGTTTGTGATATCATGATATTTGGATTTGTGGATGTGATATGGATTATCAGGTTTTGTGAGACCTCGTATTTATGGGGAGGTTCTACCATTTTTTAGTGTATTTTGGAGTATGAGAAGGCTGACAAAGTATCATGTACGTCTGTGAATGACGTATATTGTATTCTGTGCCGGTTGTGACATCACTCTACGGAGGGGGTCACGACAGTATGTGTGCATATATTTGAGTTCATGAAATGGATTTTGAAATAGAGGTTATTGTGGCATTACTAATGTGATGTGTTCAAACACAAAAAAACCATTTCGTAACTTATTCTTCAAGAAAAGCACACGCCGGTTCCACTTGAATGTATTACAGGTCAGGGGTCATTCCCATGGGAAGGAGAGTAAGTGTATGATTTGGTTGAGTTCAAAAGAGAATAGTGAAGTGGGTAATGTTATGCGGGGCATCCCTTGTAGCGTGAAATAGGGGATAGACCCAATAGATTATCGTAAGAATTTGAAGGGGAGAATTTATGTTTACGAATCTTGTGCATTGTTCTTAAATGATTCATCTTATTTGAGTCATGTATACATATTGAGTTCTGCCTTGCATTGTACTTTTAAAATGTTGTTAAAGCATGCTATTGTGTTTAAATGCATCTATGGTGCTATTTGTGGGATTACTCATTGGGCTTGTGAAGCTTACCCTTTTCTCATTTTCTAGGTCATGATAGAAAAGGAAAAGGGGCCGCTAGAGAGTAGTAGCTGAGTCCTAACCCTCTTGATGTATGTGTGTGGGTATTTGAGACTATTAGCTTTCAATTTTGTAATATATTTACATATCACCATATCACCACCATGTATAATTACTTATCACTATAGAATTTTGGTTTTAAGGTGTTGTGGTTTGATGGACTTGGTAAAATTTTGTGAATTTTTGGGAAATAGAAGTGTTAATATTTGTTTGAAATTATGACTAAAAGAATGGATATATGGTGCTGAAGTTATTGAAAGTTGTGGACTTGTGAAACTTTTAAAATTTCATTTTGATAAATGATTATACAGTTGTAGGTATAATAACAGGTCAGGCTAACAGAATGTTAAGTGTGTCAATGTATGACATATCTTGTCACTCTACATGACGTCATGACCGGCACGGGAACCTTCGAGTATACCCTCCGTCGGTACACCCGACGTCCCGTCAGCTCTCGAATACATATACAAATCCCTAAAAAGAAATAAAAGTACATTCTTAACAACCAACTAATATGATCATAATGAAATAAAATATTACTTCTCCAAATTTTTACAAATATAAAATTTCAGAGTCCTCAAAATGATACAAAACCCAACACATCCCAACTATGTGTTAAATATACGATTACTAGGTGTTATCATGTACATAATTATCAAAATACAAAACTAAATGTATCACACCTACATGAAACAAAAATAAGGGACACTCCGCAGTCAAGCCTTCCCTTTCCCTTTTCTATCAGATCCTGAAAGAAGATGGTGAGGTGTGAGCTACAACCAGCTCAGTGAATGTTATTTACAAGTGGCATATACGTGCATTTATAAAACATGGTAAGATCATAAAACAGTTAAAATATCATGATGACGAAATAGATTACATACACGCTAACATAATGGATCAAGTCATACATAAGACAATGCATAACATTTGTAGTCATGCTCATGCAATCCTAACACCTCCTGAGTACGGGGGTTCAAGGCTGGTGTGCTACACACAGTACCTGAACACACACTCAATACTCGTATCCTAATAGGATTTCTGGGGTTGTGCAGCACGTAAGATTAGCCTAAACTAACCTACCCATACACAAGCCATAAAACCCTCTGCCAGGTAAACAACTGGGATCGTCGCTAGACTTACGAGGATTCCCAAAAAGAGGAAATTTCAACTAGGAGCCTCAACCCAAATTGTCATCCCAATGAATTATGCTCAAATGTATTTCATGGAATATTAAAACATGCATACCATCATACATAAGCATTTCTATACTACAATGCCACATATAAATAATCCAAAAGTAAAATAACACTCACACTTGATTGGCTAAGTCTAGTCAATCCAATCGCCAAAACTCTCAAATTGACTAAACGGGTTCAAGATCAATCACAAGACCTGGAAATAACATGGTTCACACAACTGAAAATCAGTCATAAAGTGTGTCAAAACCCCATGTTCAAACCCAATCTAAAGTCAATTAGATTCTAAACTGATTACCCCCTTGAGCCAATCTCCATATTGTCCAACTTGATCATTTAGACTCAATTAAACTGACGTAAATTGAAGGTAATAGGGTGATCCCATGATCCAACCACTAATATACATGAAATTCAATTATAATTAGGGTCAATTAGACTATACATCAAGTCAATTTCATCAATTGACTAAGTCTTGGTCAAAAACCCCAATTAGGCCAATATAAAACATAAGGTCAAAATGAACTAAGTCATATCAATTTAACATAGGTTCTAACATTTTAAACCCATGATTCTACTCAATTTGGGTCCAATTAAACAATCCCCAAGTCAATTTCACAAATTGACTTGCTTTGGGTGAAAAGTCCCAATTTGGGCAAAATCCCCAAATTACATGTAAAATTGTCAAAGTACATGAAAAATGTCAAATACTTAGCTTAGATTAAAATTAGTCAACCTTAGGGTGTCCATTTTGAGAACCCATTGAATTCAATCATCAAACAACCCTAATCATGTCTAATTAGACCTATATTGCATAATTTTTCAGATTTAATATCAAGAGCATCAAAAGCCCCAAATCTGAAAATTTTCATACATAGGCCATATTGCCAATGTTACACTAGGCCACCATGTTCAGCTATGAATTTTACTGAACTTGCAACATGGAATCATCCACAATGGCCACTAGGTCAACATAGTTGACATGCAAAGATTTTGAAAAAGTCTAAGGTCATAAACTAAGTATAGATCATTTGAACTAACCCTTCCAATTTCTTGCTAGAAATTGGGGGTTTCACCATTAGTGTACTCCTTACACTCTCTAATCACACATATGTGACATGCAAGACTCAACTCCAACTTTGGTCTTCCACCCATCCAAGGTTCATCACAATGCATGCATCAAAATGAAACCCTCATGCTCAAAATAAAGCTATCATGCAACTAATAGAGAGATTCAAGGAAGAAATTGAGGAAAAATACAAACCTTAGGTGTTCTTGAGCAAGAAACCACCAAACCCTAATTTTCCTCTTCTTTTCTCCTCTCCAGCTCCTTTCTCTCTTTTCTGGCTGAGAAATGAGCAAATGAGCATAAAATTACGTTTTGGTTGCTTAAATAAATAAGCTTGGGCCCACAACTAAAAGTTGCCACAAACTATCAAAAAATCAGTTTTTCTCTTAAAATACTTGCATTTAGATAGTCGATTTCTTGCAACATACCCACAATTTGACATCTTAACCGTTCAAACGTTGCAGGAGTCGGTTACCAACATTTTGGTAAACTTTCAACTCAATCCAACGGTGGGATTACGAGAGCTAAGTGTTTGATCAAAACTACGTAAGAAAATCTGAAAATCCGTGAAACAGTGTTTGGAGTCTTATAACTCATAGTAGGTAACTTCGATCAAGATCTTCACCGTTCATAATGAAGATCTATCATATAAGAATGAGCTGCAAAACTTTCAGCTCAATCGGACCACGGATCTGGGAGATTACACCATTGATGTAATTTGTGACAGAAATCTCTTCCTCCATGGAGAGAGCTCCACTGGATCCAAAACACCGTTCTCGACATGTTTTGACGTCGAACGGGTCTCTGATGGTTCCGAAGCTTCATGCGCACTCTTTATGACCTAAAATCATGCAAAGACACTCGAAATTACGTGCTTCGAGCATCAAAATACATATACACATACGTATGCGATTACGTATACTGGTACTCTGCGGGTACACTATGGGTCAAAATGACGTCACCTAAAGGCACGGGTGCTACATATCTAGTATTTTGTGTCGGTCTTGATGTCACCTTGAGAAGGGGTTGTGATAGTTCCCTTCTTACTTAACCAACTAGAAGTAGTCGTTGACCTTATTCGCCAGTCACAACGTCTTCACCTTTCTTAATTTTTGGCCCGGGTACTTAGCTGCTACTTAGGGGTGTCAATGGGTTGGTTCAAACCGCAAAACCAAACCAAACCTGTGCATTCGGTTGGGTTCAGTTTTTTTACACCGTTCGGTTCGATTTCGGTTTGAGAGTTTTAAAAACCGATCGGTTCGATTCGGGTTGCGAGTTAAAGTCTTGAAAATCGATGGTAAACCAAACCAAACCAACCATGGGTTAAAATGGTAATTTTACCTAAACCCTAACCCTAACTACATCGCCCCCACATCTTCTATTCTTTTTTCTTTCTATGCTAAATGAGTCGCCCAAAACGGCAAAACCCTTTTTATCTTTCTTTTATCTTCTAATCTTCACCTTCTTCATCTTCTCATCTTTTGAACAACCCAATTCGTCTCATCTCCGTTAATGACTACTTTTATGCCGACGTCAGCGTCAAAGCACTATGGGGAGATGTGTTACAAGTTAAAACACTGCGTTTTGGGGTATAACTTGGACGGAGCCCATATCTATGACGGACTATCTAGGGTTGACCGTCGGAGGAACCATATCTAACGTCGGCGTTAGCAGCCAAGTGTCCCAGTATGACCCTCAAAACTCGAACATTTCAAAAATGGAGGTCGTAACAGGTAAAGACAAAACCCTAGTTTGTTTAGAGAAATAATTTTTGTTGTGGGTATTTTCTCTTGGGTCACTATCTCGTCCCTACTATTGATGTTGTGGGTCTTTTCTCTTTGGATTTCATTATTTTCACTTGCAATCACTGCAATAACAAAGGGTATTTTCTCTTTGGATTTCTTCATTTTCAGTTACAGTCATTGTAGTAGTAGCAGTAGTTGGGAATTGAAAAACACCAAGTAAAAGGGAAAACACCACTTGAAGTTTCTTTTTGGCGAGTATCAAAACTCAAAAAAATAATAATTTGTGTTCTGGGTGGTTTTTTTTTTTTTTTTTGTAAAATGGGTGGTTTGATATACATGTTGATGAAAGATTTTTTTTTTTGTGACATTACAGGATTATGTTGTATTATTTGCAATATGTGTTTCTTTTAAGTTTAAAAAATATATTTTATAGGTTAAAAATTGTAAACCGATTAATCCAAACCGAATTGGTTCGATTCGATTTAAGAAGGTATAATCGGTTCAGATTGGTTTACAAAAATCCAATTTGATGCCCATCAGTTTGGTTTGCGGTTTGGGGTCTAAACCGATTGTTGGCTTAATTGACCCTCACCCTCTGTACTTTTAATGATTCCAAACGATATTTTATGTTATCTAACTTGTGTGTTGAGTATGTTTTAGTTTAACATGTAATAAGTCTTGAGATCAGATGCAGAGACAATATACTCACAAAGTTTAGATCAAGATTAAAGTTCTAGAAGCAAGACTTGAAGGACAAATACCAAGGAACTCAAACGTGCAAACAAGGCAAGTCAACTAGAGTCAAGATGGAAAGTAAACCAAAGTCAACCGAAGATCAAAGCACAAGAACGAAACGTCTCAAAACATTGTAATTGCTTTAGATTTCTCTAGGTTGTAGGTTTCTTTCAGTGTTGATCAACCACTTGTCTTTATCGTGCTTTTCAACGAATAGAGTTTCATTTTTATATCATGAAGATTTTTTAAAATCTTTTAACTTTCTGATTCTATTTGAAGATTTAATCGTGATCCGAATGGTTTCAATCGTTTTATCGATCATGGAACTTAAATGGTATTCTGGACATGTATATGTTTCCCAAGAACCCATGGAATGCATTCCTCCTTTGGGGAACGCACTCCAATAGCAAAAATACATCTCATTTTCCTTTGACAAGCTGAAACGCCCTCCAACAAGGAGAAATGTGTTTCAGGCATAAGGAAAGAGTGTGCATAACTCTCGGGTCATGTGGAACGCGTTCCAGTTGTGTGAAACGCGTTCCAGCTAGGTTGAGAAAAATATGGTATTTTTGTCTCGGGTCTTGTGGAACGCGTTTTAGCTAGTTTGTGAAACTGCATTATTTTCTCTTGAGCTTTATGAAATGAACTCCAACATATTTTTTCCATTTTTTTTCTCATTTTCAGGTTTTAAACTTGAACAACCATTTTGGGCCATTGATTTCACTAATGCAAGATTAAAGCTTCTAATCCTAGTTATTCATGATATGTTTATGGTTGTGAAACATGTTTTGTTATAAAAAACAATCATTAACTCTTGTTTTCTTACTAAGAACTTTTATTATCATTCTGAAATTCATTTTGCTCTGCAACTGAACTTTCAAAGGCAGTTGCCATTGGAGATTTGAACATACATAGTGATGCACAGAGATTCTGGTATTTCTTTTTTAACAAAGTTTGTTCATCATCTTGAGTTCTATCACATATCTCATTTCTGGTTTGTTTCGAGGTAATATCATTTTGGTTTTTCTATTTCTTGTTGTGCATGTTTTTCATATTATAGTGGCTGAGAAATCCCGTAAGAGATCATTTGAGGTTGTACTTTTTTCCTTGGAGTTTGTTTCCTTGTTGATCAAATCTCCCTTTGACAAATTGATATATCATTGAAATCTAGCAAGTGTGCTAGTTGGGAAGATTGTCCTACGGAGGCTTAATGTTTGTATTCGGTTTGATCCTCACCTGAGAAGCAGGATCGGTTTATTGAAGAGTTTAGGAAATCCTGGTCGGGGAGACTAGGTAGTGGAGGTAGGCTTATTGGGAAGCTGAACCACTATAAATTGTTGTGCATTGTCCACTTTATTGCTTTCTTCATATTCCTACGCTATTACTTGTTCACGTATATTAAATATTTCACCCCACCCTTGGGCGTCTATCACCGATGACACCCCTACCAGTACTCACATAGACATTGCTTATCCGACTCAGGTTATCGTTAATCGTTTCCTTGCACGTACGGTCAAACATTTCGATGTCTGCAAAAGTAGCTCGATACCAACACTTACTCCCAGGGTGAACCCTTGCGTCTAAATACCAATCTGACAGTCCTTGTATCCTCATAGAAGTCTCTGCCCAAATGCATACCATACATAGTAACCTGAGACCCTGAACATCACTAAATGATTTTGCATTACAAGGAATTTCATACCATCAAGTAATACAAGATCACACAATGAAAAATCTAAATACCCAAGTGATAATCACGAGGATACCTAGAGTTCAAATAGCTACTGAGCCCATTCCGACCAACCATCCGCTACTAAAATTTTATAAAATACTACTTCGTTTCAAATTAAATTACTAATTCTAAAACAACTTAAAATAACCATGATTCAACCTGTTATTGATTTATTATTATGGGTTTTCACTGTTTCCATATTTCAATTGATGCAACATCATACTGAGTACCATTTCAATCCATATTGAACAAAATTACTAACATAACTCACAATAAAAAATAAAAAACCACTTCCTATACCTTCCACACCATATACATAATGATTTACCATTCCACATCCATGTCATTCCATAAATAATAAAATTTGGTTAAACAAATAAATACAATCACGTTCAACAATTGACTACCCACATCATATTTACCATTTGAAGTCAATAAATTCTTTTATAACGAAAACTTAAGTCAAATTCATGCTAATCCAAAAAAAATACAATTAATCCAGTAAAGCAAGGGTAATAAAATGTTTTTAGTACATCAAATAACCATTTTGCTCACTTTCAAAGACATATCATATATACTAACTATAAATTTTGAAAGCCGAAAACAATGGCCACTTTAATAATTCAGTCACAGGTTTACTCACCAAATGTCGAGACTTCCCGAAGTCCCAAATACCTCAACTCTGCTATTCAGTTATCACTTTCTCTTTGGAAGTGTTCTACAATCATCATGATGTAATAACTTAGAATGTATTGAAAGAAGTGATAATGCCATACTAGTATACTTCTAATTTAGAATTAAAGTTCTAGGCCTCACATGAGAGCCTCACCTCTTCGACGTAAGGTTTCTTAAATTAGTATGTGTATATGTGTGTAAGATTTCTTTATTTGAAAATCATTATTTCATTTTGGTATTTCTTCGAACACTCTTTAGGCATGAATCCAGTAATATATCTTAGTCTTCGTTTTCCTTATTTTAATCACTCAATTTTAAATTACATTGAAAACAAACAATTTGTTCTAAATAATTAATTAACATTCTTAGTTTTTCTAAAATTAGAATAACCAATCTTAAGGTATCTATTGGCATTTTGAAGAAGGATTAAGTAAAACTAATTCTTGTGCTACCATTAAAAGCGCTAAATTCAAATTAGTGATATAGCTATTCTATTAGATTTCAAGGCAATCAACTTTATTATTCGAAAGATTTACACAAAAAAAAAGTGTTATTCTTACCTTAATCTTGGTTGTTTCCAAATCCCTTCTCGTTCTAGAGCTTCTAATCGCCAAAATCCCTTCTTCAAGTTCCTATGCCTAGGACAAATCTATGTGATGAATGAATGTGGTTAAATTTCATGTTAGAGGGAATGTTACAAAATGAAGACAACACATAGAAGAGTAAAACACAATAAAGATTGAGTGATTAATATACCGTTTTCTACAGATTCCTTGGAATACTGATGACAAAATGGACTTTGAGAAATGTACAAGTTGTAGAGAAGTTGTCGAGAGATTGATAAATGCGATCCTAATTCAAATGCCACGAAGTAGGGTTGAGAGAAAAACGAGAGAGAATCAAATTGTAAAGATTGGGAAGTTTTGCACACGTTTCGCCTTCCCATTATTTTTCTTTCTCTTTTTTAGTTATTTCTTTTTACTTCTCTTTCTTTCTTTCTTTCTTTCTTTCTTTGTCTTTTTTTTTAAAGCATGATATACGTTGAGTGCAGCTAATTGAACCACAAAAAATAACTTTCTTTACCACATTTTATTCATACCACAAAAAATAATGACATACTATCTTCACCATATCAAAGTCCCCAAAATACTCTTCTCATATTTTAGACTTAATAGCTCCCTCCAACTGCCCTACCACATTCAAACAACACTCTCCACTTTTTTTCTTATTTTCAATCCTCAAAACCCTACATCATTACACTCAAAACCTTCAAAATCACTTCCTTCATTGCTATTTTATCATCCTCGGTGAAAAAATCGGTAGTTTTGGCATATTTCTGATCATTTTTGGGTGAAGATACGAACGTTGCGATTCGAACGTTTCAAGAGGAAAATCTCTAAATCGGTAAGAGATTTGTTATTTTTTTTATTTTATTTAGCATTTACATCTTCTCAAATGGTATGTATGAGTGTTTTTGTGCGCAAAAAAAATAGGAAATGGTATGTATCATATTTAGCGTTCACCGCGATCGGTTCGGACCTGCAATACCGAAATGATTGTGGTGGTTCAGTGAAGACAGCCAAACCGAATGTTTCGGTTCGGTCGTGAAGACTGTACACTTCTTCTTTTTTTAAAGTTTAAATAGTTGTATTTATTTTTTATTTTTTTTAATCTTGTTTTACATGTAGTAATGGCAAGAGGAAGAGGTGACACTTCATCATCAAGTCAACTAAGTACTTCTAGGACCCAACCTATGGCATCGGTTAGGAGACGACGTGCTGTTGAATCCAATTTGCCTAGCACCTGAGAGGATGTGGAGGAAGTTGATGTACAACAATAACAAGAAGAGGTAGATGAATCTACCAGAGAGGATGTTCCGATGGAGGATGTTGGTGGGCCCTGTCCCGGTGGCCCTACTGATACCTCAATCTTCACTAGTTTTAAGAAACACGTTGTCACGTTCATATTGAAAAATGAAGTAAGTAATTGTTTGTTTTAATTGAATAGTTCATATATTATTGATGAGGTGTGTATTAATAATACTAATTTTATTTAATCTTTGTTATTTTTTTGTGTTGAAGGAGCGGGCGTTACTTCGGTGTTTAAACTACGGCACCAAATTTCATGAGTGGGACTTAAGTTGTCATCCGGAGAAGCAAAGATTGGATCAGATTATTGAGTTGTTCGGTTTGAAGCCACTCATCGACTGCACCTACCCTTTCGCCAACAAAATTTTGATATGTGCATTTATGGAGCGGTGGCAACCGGAGACGAATACATTTCACCTTCTGTTTGGTGAAATGACTATCACATTAGATGATGTAGATATGTTGCTGAAGATCCTAGTCACGGGAAAAACAGTCTCGTCACCTCCAGTGGACAATGATGATGCAATCTCGCTACTCATGCAAGCGTTGGGAGTCTCGTACGCCCAGGCCTACAAAGAGATCAAAACAGCAAAAGGGCAATCCGTGCGACTAAGTATACTTATAGGACGATTTGGCAGAGCTTTGGAAAACAACATCCCTTACCCATTAGTCGAGTGAACAGCGAGGGCTTACGTGCTACATTTGTTGGGATGTACACTATTTGTGGACAAGTCTGGCACACGGGTCTCTGTCACATATATACATTTATTGATGGACCTGAACGCGGTTAGTTCATACTCATGGGAGGTTGCTTGTTTAGTTTTGTTGTATTGACAGCTTGTATTTGACACTCAGCATGAAGTTTCTGGAATTGCAGGGTATCTCACCTTGCTCGAGATATACTATTCCTTATCTTTTTACTTGGTTTATACTACTTCTAGCAAAATGGTCATTATACTAATTGCTTTTTCAATCATTTAGGCTTGGTGTTACGAGCATTTTACACTAGTTCATCCACACCTCAACCCTTCATATATGAACAACCTCCCACGAGCTCGAAAATGGATCCCGAAAAAAGAAATGGTGATAGGAGACCACCATGTGCGCATTTTGTGCGAGACACTTGATGACCTGACTCCTGAGGAGATATAATATAATATCTAATTATTATGATTTTATAAAGTAATAAACTTTAGTGTAGTTGACGTACCTAATTATATTGTATTACACATTTCAGGTTGTTTGGGATCCTTATCGAAGTCTGAGGTCGGACCTTCCCTTCTACGAGATTATTTTTTATATTGGGTGCATCAAGAGCATGGATTTTGTGGAGCCTTATCATCCAAACAGGGACCTTCGTCAACTAGGTTACGCCTAAACAATTCCACCGTTGTCTCTTTGTCCAGTACACGCAATTAGGGGTGGAAGAGCAAAATAATATCAAGTGACGTACACCTTGTATGATCAGACATTGGCACAATGGGACAGTCACTTGTTGTCGGTTAGAGCACCCGGTCAACATGTGACACACCCATGGGATGCAGTTCTAAATTATCTGGAGTGGTATCGTTATATATCTCATTCGATCATTCAGAACCCAAAACACTAGAACGTTAGTGCCCATCAAGAAAGGACTGTCGATAATAATCCAACTACAGTAACCTATAATGGATTTGTTTTTTCAAAGTGGTATCGTTAAGTTGTATGTTCACTGTATTATTTCCCTATTTTCTGATGTGTTTGGTTTAATTGTCTTTTTCATTATGCCAGCAAGTCAGGAGTGCCTTTGATATTGCCCTGCAGTAGAGATCTAGACCGGAGCTGGAGCTGACACTTCTTGGTGCCATTGTCACCATTGACTCCATGATTGAAGTTTTCTCTGGAACTACCTTACACAGTACTGGTAGGAGTGAAGAAGCAGGGCCATCAAGGAGTGGACGTGTTGAATCTAGGACTCCCTCGGGTAGGAGTGACGAGGTAGGGCCTTCAGTATGGAGGACATATCACCGGAAGCGCAGAGGCAGCCAATAGTTTCTTGAAGGGTTTTTTGAACAAACCATATTGTTAAACTTGGAATGATGTGTAATATATTTGTTTATGTAATGGCTATTATGGAATGCATTGTTTTGTAATGACTACTCGACACTATTTAATTTCCAATGTATCTATTATCATGTTGTGCAATTGTGTGTTTTCTTCAATTGTTGTGGTGAACATAGCAAGGTTTTTTTTAAAATTACCATTGATTAAATTTTAATTTTAGAATTTGCTATGTATCACTAATTATTTTGGAATTTACCCTACTTGGACCGATCAATAGCCGTTGACTGAGTCCAACAGGGTAGATCTCCTTTTTTCATGTTTTTCATTAAAAAGCGCCATTTGAAAAGGCGACTCTTACAGGCGCCTTTTAAAAAATGTCTCTAATCTAAACAAATAATTACAACAAGTGTTGGGGCGCTTTTCTTCTTCTTGTCCAGATGTTAGTGGAGAATATTTAAGTTAAGATAACCTGACAAACTGTGCAATGAATAGAAAAATTGAGCAAGTGAAAGTGTCCACGTTTTTCATACATTTTCATTTACTTGTGCATACATTTTCATTTACTTTGGTTGATTAATTTAGGAAGGTATTCATATTAGAGTTGCAAGTATTTTAAAGGATTGTTCATTAAAGAACATCCTTCCCTATTTTTTTTGTATTCTAAATTAGCTAATTAGCTAATTGGGAGTTTCTCTAATTGAGAAATAATGTTTGTAACCAGTTTCGATCCTCCCTTGTAAGTAGGATCAGTGATAATAGATTTTGAGAAATTTAGATTGGAGAAGTCAAATAGTGGATGCAAGTCTTAGAAGCTGAATCATTCTAAATCGCTTGTGTTCGATTCTTTTTATTTCCTGTACTTTCATTTCAATTATCTCAACTTTACTTTGAGAAGTGTTACTTTTTAAAAATCTTCTAATCCACTTAACCTTCTCTTGACTTAAATCTAGGCCAACAAAAAGGGTGAGTATGGCGGTCAAATGGGTTGATTTAGTATTTTGCTAAATGATTCGAGTTTCCGACCAGAGATCTTCCTTACTCGGACGACCTTTGTATAGGGTGGCGGTGGTTGCTAGTCACCAATGCCCCACCACTCACCATTTTTTAGAGACAACAAAAAGAATTAAGAAGAATTGACTTCTTTCTTAATGGAATTATTTATTCCCTTCAACAAACTCATCAAGGAAAAGACTTAAAACTAATATATTAAACAATAGTTTCTTTTAGAAATTATCCATCGAGACGTGAGACATCGGCAATCTCATGACGAAATCCATCGTGATGTGTTCCCATTTCCACTCGGGTATGGGCAATGGTTGCATCTGACCTCCAGGCTTCCTGTGTTCAGCCTTAACCTGCTCGCACACCTCACATCTTTGCACATACTTAGCAATACTCTTCTTCATCCCGTGCCACCATACAGATCTCTTCATATCATGGTACATCTTGGTAGCCCCTGGATGAACAGTATACTGAGACCTGTGAGCCTCTCGAAGTATCTCAGCACGCAACTCAGCATCATATGGGATCCATAGTCTCCCTCTATACCGCAAGACATCATCTAGACCAATCTGCCAATCAGCCTGGTCAACACTGTCTGCATATCCACGGTACATGTCATAATCTGGACAATGTTCCTGTAAATATCTAACCCGCGGAATATGGGAATCTGAAAGCTGCACGTGCATCTGAGCACATATCTCAGTAAGTGGTGCGTTCGAGAGTATACTCATCATAGTCACTCTCTCAAGTAAATGCCACTGCTGGGCCATCTGAAAAGCAACCACCTGAGTCCCTGCTCGCCTACGGCTCCAAGCATCAGCCACAACATTGGCTTTGCCAGGATAATATTCCAAAGAGAAATCATAATCCTTTAGTAACTCAAGCCATCTCCTCTGCCGCATATTCAGCTCCTTCTGATCAAAGAAGTACTTCAAACTCTTGTGATCAGAAAATAAAGTGAACCTCTCACCATAAAGGTAGTGCCTCCATAGCTTCAGTGCAAATACAATAGCGGCCAGCTCCAAATCATGCACAGGGTAGTTGTGCTCATGCACCTTAAGCTGTCTAGATGCATATGCAACCACTCGACCCTCCTGCATCAGTACACATCCCAGACCTAAGAGTGATGCATCAGTATAAATCACCAACTCTTTCCCAGGCTCTGGAAGAATCAACACTAGAGCTGTAGTCAACCTCTTTTTCAACTCACTGAAAGCTCTCTCACAGGCATCCGACCACGTGAAGGCCACGTTCTTCTGAGTCAGCTTAGTCATCGGTGCGGATATCGTGGAAAAGTCTTTCATGAACTTCCTGTAATAACTAGCCAAACCCAGAAAGCCACGAATCTCGGTCACTATGGTAGGTCTTGGCCAATCAATGATTGCCTCAACCTTAGCAGAATCAACAGAAATACCCTCTGTACTAACCACATGACCCAAGAATTTCACCTCAGTCATCCAGAAATCACACTTGCTCAGCTTGGCATATAGCCTATGCTCCAACAATGTCACACCCTGGGTTGCACAGCTTGCCCCCTACCCAGGTGAGGGCGCACCCCCTCGGGGCGAATGCCTAGCCATTATGGATCCATAATATTGTCCTATCGCCATGTAGCAACCCAACCGCAGCTGGTCTACATCGAGTGGCTCAATGGTTACTCATAATGCGAAATTAGACTCCTTAAGGGAGGTCTCGAGTTCGATTCTGGGGGAGGCCCTTCACTATTCATAAATAGTGGCAGACAAATAATCGTTTCGATGTAGACCAGCTGTGGTTGGGTTGCTATATGGCGATAGGACAATATAATGGATCCATAATGGCTAGGCGTTCGCCCGGAGGGGGTGCGCCCACACCTGGGTAAGGGGCACGCTGTGCAACCCAGGGTGTGACAAAAAGGCCCTAAGGGCCTTAAGGCCTTTTTGTCACACCCTGGGTTGCACAGCGTGCCCCTTACCCAGGTGTGGGCGCACCCCCTCGGGGCGAACGCCTAGCCATAATACCACATAATATTGTCATATCGCCATGTAGCAACCCAACCGCAGCTGGTCTACATCGAAACGATTATTTGTCCCTACTATTCCCTCATGAATAGTAAAGGGCCTTACTAGGAATGCGAAATTAGACTCCTTGAGGGAGGTCTCGAGTTCGATTCCTAGGGAGGCCCTTTACTATTCATGAGGGAATAGTAGGGACAAATAATCGTTTCGATGTAGACCAGCTGCGGTTGGGTTGCTACATGGCGATATGACAATATTATGTGGTACTATGGCTAGGCGTTCGCCCCGAGGGGGTGCGCCCACACCTGGGTAAGGGGCACGCTGTGCAACCCAGGGTGTGACAAACAATGTCTGCAAGGTAACTCTAAGATGATGCTCATGATCCTCTTTTGTCTTAGAATAGACTAGGAAATCATCGATGAAGACTATGATAAACTGGTCAAGGTACGGCCTGAACACTCTCTGCATCAGATCCATGAACATAGTTGGTGCATTAGTCAACCCGAAAGGCATCACCAGAAACTCGTAATGCCCATACCTCGTCCGAAAAGCAGTCTTCGGCACATCTTCATCTCTCATCCTCAACTAATGGTACCTAGACCTCAAGTCTATCTTCAAAAAGAACTTGGCCCCAAGCAGTTGGTCAAACAATTCATCAATACAAGGAAGTGGATATTTGTTCTTCACAGTCACCTTATTCAGTTGACGGTAGTCTATACACAAACGAAGACTCCCATATTTCTTCTTGATGAACAACACAGGTGTTCCCCAAGGTGACATGCTAGGGGAAATAAATCCCTTGTCCATCAGCTCATCAAGTTGGGCTGTGAGTTCATTCAGCTCTTTCGGTGCCATACGATACGGTGGAATGGAAATGGGTTTAGTATCGGGCATCAGCTTAATGATTAAATCTATTTCTAGCCTAGGCGGCAAGCCAGGTAACTCATCAAGAAAAACCTCTGGGTACTCGCAGACTACAGGAATGTCCGCTAGCTGAATACTCTGACCCACATCATCTACTGGCGTCAAACTCACCATCGAAGCAACCTCATCATCAGTGTCTAATCTACCCTGGGTAGGTGGTCTTGATGCAGTCCTGCCTCGAAAGATGAAGACTGGCTTTTCGGGTATTTAAAAGATAACCTTCTTGCCAAAGCAATCAATGTGAGCGTGATACGCTGCCAGCCAATCCATACCCAAAATGGCATCAAACTCTAGGAACTCTAAGACTCTAAGGTCAACAGACATCTCGTGGTCCTCGAATCTCACAATGCATCCCACACATACCATATTAGGGTAAATTCTCTCACCGACCGCCGTACTCAAAATCAATGGCGTACTAGTCCTAACAGTAGACAATCTCAATCTATCTACTATACTACCAGAAATAAATGACAAAGTAGAACCAGCATCAATAAAGACATACATCAAAGAATTACAAATGCTGATTGTACCTTCTATTAGTTGCTTGCTAGCCTTAGGATCTGCCTGCGTAACAACTATGGCCTGCTCTCTGGTATATGCAGCTGTAGGACTAAACCGACCAAAAGACATCCTCTGTGGACATTGGTTCTTCTTATGCCCTGGAGTCCCGTAACCATAACACACAATCGGCCTCGGTACTCTTGGTGCAGAAGATACAACCTGCGACTCGGCCCCCGCTGTTTGCTATCCACCGGATTTGACAAAACTCTGTTGTTGCCGCTGGGATCGACTAGAAATCTGAACACTCTAGCCCGCAGCTGGTGGTACCACTGATACTGGAGCGGAGTCTATAGATGCCTCATATCCACTGCCGCTGAATCTCGGCCTCTTATTACGTTGGCCTCTCCTGCCACTGAAATACTGTGCCTCTGACCCTGCCTGCTGAGTCTGAACTGTAGGAGCTGCAGGTACATCGACTGCCGCAGGTAATCTCATCCGAGAATTGGCCTCTGCGGCCTGCCCCATAGCCTGCGCATAGGTCTGCACGCCAGCCAGTACCAAACCCTGGCGGATACGGTCTCGAAAACCATCCAGTATCCTCTGCATCCTCAGCTCATTGGTAGAAACCATATTTGGAGCGAAGAGTGCCAACCTGTTGAACTCTTGCTCGCACTCTCTCACAGACATGTTGCCCTGGGTCAGATGTAGAAACTGGATCCGACATTGATCCCTCTCGGCCCGTGGATAGGACTCTATAAAGAACAACTCCTTGAGTCTAGTCCAAGTCCAGACCTCGCCCTCGAGACGCTCCACCCGTTCCCACCATTTGTTAGCCTTGTCAATCAACTTAAACCTGGCAAGCTTGACCTTATCATGCTCAAGCGCCCTCATATCACTGAAAATGGTCTCCATCCGAGTCAACCATCCCCCAGCAAGCTCTAAATCAAGACCTCCCGGAAACTCAGCAGGATTCCGATTCTTGAAGGCTTTCATATCCCTCTCATAGCGGTTCTTCTCTGCCCGCTCAGCCTTAGTCTCCCCAACTACGGCATGCTGGAACCCAGCTAGTCCTGCCTGCTCTGCCTGATCCCCTACTACTGTTGCCACACTATTGTGCTCTACAGCCGCTGCTACATCACCCTACGGTGGTTGCCTAACACCCTGCGTACGGCCTGGCAACTCGAGAATCTGGGCCTGCTGCTGCTGCGTGGCCTCTAAGACTGCCTCTATACGCCTAAGGCGTTCCTCTGGGTCCATGGTTGATCCTGTTCTTTCCTCTCTTGTAAATATATGAAATTCACAATAAGGAAAAGCTCAATCAGGATCACAATCCAGGAAAACGTTACCCCTAAGATTACCTATAATCATACTCATAAAGGCAATCATAATGTCATATAAGTCTTTTATTCTTTTTAAGGATTTTAAACTTAAAACACTCTTTTGATACCATAGTTGTCACGACCCACTATACGGGATGTCATGACCGGCACGGAAACCTCCGGGTATACCCTCCGTTGGTACGCCCGGCGTCCTGTCAGCCTAAAACACATATACGAATCCCCAAAATCAAATATAGTACAATCTGAAAAACATCCATCTAACATGATCATAAATGATATAAAATATTACATCTCCAAGTTACCCAATATAAAATTTCAAAGTTGACAAAATACTACACTACAAACCCAACACATCCCAACTATGTGTTAATTATACATATACTAGGTGTTATCGTGTACATAATTATCAAATTACAAAATTAAATATACAACACCTACATGAAACAAAAACAAGGGATGCTACGCAGTCAAGCCTTCCCTTTCCCTTTTCTATCAGATCCGGAAAGAAGAAGGTGAGGTGTGAGCTACAGCCCGCTCAGTAAATGTCATTTACAAGTGGCATATACGTGCATTTAATAAAAACATGATAAGATCATAAATCATTAAAATATCATGATGACGAAATAAATTACATACTTGCTAACATAATGGATCAAGTCATACATAAGACGATGCATAACATTTGTAATCATACTCAAGCAATCCTAACACCTCCTGAGTACGGGGGTTCAAGGCTGGTGCGCTACACACAGTACCTGAACACACACACAATACTCGTATCCTAATAGGATTTTTGGGGTTGTGCAGCACGTAAGATTAGCCTAAACTAACCTACCCATACACAAGACATAAAATCCTCTGCCAAGTACACAACTGGGATCGCCGCTAGACTTACGAGAATTCCCAAAAAGAGGAAATTCCAACTAGGAGCCTCAACCCAAATTGTCATCCCAATGAATTATGCTCAAATGTATTTCATGGAATATTAAAACATGCATACCATTATACAAAAGCATTAAAATATTTCTATACTACAATGCCACATATAAATAATCCAACAATAAAAAAACACTCACTCTTGATTGGCTAAGTCAAGTCAATCCAATCGCCAAAACTCTTCAATTGACTAAACGGGTTCCAGATCAATCACAAGACCTGAAAATAACATGGTTCACACAACTGAAAATCAGTCATAAAGTGTGTCAAAACCCCATGTTCAAACTCAATCTAAAGTCAATTAGATTCTAAATTGATTACCCCTTAAGCCAATTTTCATATTGCCCAACTTGATCATTTAGACTCAATTAAACTAAGATTGACCTAAATTGAATGTAATAGGGTGATCCCATGATCCAACCACTAATATACATGAAATTCAATTATAATTAGGGTCAATTAGACTATACATTAAGTCAATTTCCTCAATTGACTAAGTCTTGGTCAAAACCCCCAATTAGGCCAATATAAAACATAAGGTCAAAATGAACTAAGTCATATCAATTTAACATAGGTTCTAACATTTTAAACCCATGATTATACTCAATTTGGGTCCAATTAAACAATCCCCAAGTCAATTTCATAAATTGACTTGCTTTGGGTGAAAAGTCCCAATTTGGGTAAAATCCCCAAATTTCATGCAAAATTGCCAAAGTACATGAAAAATGTCAAATACTTAGCCTATATCAAAATTAGTCAACCTTAGGGTGTCCATTATGAGAACTCACTGAATTCAATCATCAAACAACCCTAATCATGTCCAATTAGACCTACATTGCATAATTTTCTAGATTTTATATCAAGAGCATCAAAAGTCTCATATCTGGAAATTTTCATACATAGGCCATATTGTCAATTTTACACTAGGCCACCATACATAGCCACAAAATTTACTGATCTAACAACATGGTTTAATTCACAATGCCACCTAGAACAACATAGTTGACATGCATGACTTTTGGAAAAGCCTAAGGCCATGAACCAAACAATGACCATTTACACTAAACCATATGATTTTACCATTAAAATCTCAAGCTAAATACATGAATCAGTCTCTAATACTGATCAGTCCATCATAGATGGCATGCAAAGCTTAAGTCAAAGACTAGGTCAATGAACCAAGACTAGGTCAATGAACCAAGACTAGGTCATTTGTACTAAACCCTACCAATTTCTTGTTAGAAATTGGGGTTTTTGCCTTTAGAGGGTTTTCAACACACTCTAAATACACATATCAAACATGCGAAGCATTTGGACAACATTTGATTTCCACTACCCCTTCAAATCTTGGTTTCATATAATGCATGCATCAAAACAACATTAGCATGCATGAACCAAAGAGATTAAAGGAAGAACAACGAGGAAAAACATGCAAACCTTAGGGATTTTGAGCAAAATCCACCAACCCTAGGTTTCCTCTCATTTTCTCCTCTCCAGCTCCTCTCTCTATTTTCTGGCTGAGAAATGAGCAAATGAGCCTAAAATTACGTTTTGGTTGCTTAAATAGACAAGCTTAGGCCCACAACTAAAAGTTGTCAAAAACTACCAAAAAATCAGTTTTTTGTTGAAATACTTGCACTTAGATAGTCCATTTCTTACAACATACCCATCACTTTAACATCTTAACCGTTCAAAAGTTGCATGAGTCAGTTACCAACATTCCGAGGAATTTTCAACTCAATCCAACGGTGGAATTACGAGAGCTAAGTGTTGATCAAAACTGCATAAGAAAATCCAAATATCCCTAAAACAGTGTTTGGAGTCTTATAACTCATAGTAGCTAACTCCGATCAAGATCTTCACCGTTCATAATGAAGATCTATCATATAAGAATGAGCTGAAAAAATTTCAGCTCAATCGGACAACGGATCTAGGAGATAAAACCATTGATGTAATTTGTGACAAAAATTTCTTCCTCCATGGAGCGAGCTCCACTAGATCCAAAACACCGTTCTCGACATGTTTTGACGTCGAACGGGTCTCCGATGGTTCCGAAACTTCATGCGCACTCTTTATGACCTAAAATCATGCAAAGAAACTCGAACTTACGTGCTTCGAGCATCAAAATACATATACACATACATATACACATACGTATACGAATACGTATACGGGTACTCTGCGGGTACACTGTGGGTCAAAATGACGTCACCTAAAGTCACGGGTGTTACAGATGAGGATCAAAGACTATCAGCGAGGTCTGTTCAATGGCCTCGCCGGTTGCCATGAGTATTTTAATTTGGAATGTCTAGGGGCTTGGGAACCCCTGCACATTCCGTGATCTCCACACAGTTGGGCAAAAACAAGATCCCTTCATAGTTTTCATTATTGAAGCTAGGATTCCAGCAAGTAAAGTGGAAAGAATACATGCCTCTTTCAACTTTGGCGGGGCGCTTTCAAGTCCTAGAGTTGGAAGAGGAGGTGGGATCATGCTCTTATGGAAGCAGAACATCTGAATCACGTTTCGTTCAATGTCAAAGGGGCACTTGGATGTGTGGGTTGATGAAAGAACTGATTTCAGGTGGCGTCTTACTGGTTTCTATGGAGAACCTAATCCTGATAACAAAATGTTTTCGTGGGATTTTTTGCATAGACTCGATGATTTCTCAAGCCAAGAGTGGTTAATTATTGTGATTTTAATGAGATATTGTATTCCTCTGACACAGATGGTGGCATCCGCCAGTCGTAGACAACCATGGATGAGTCTGTTGAAGCGTGTACAAATGGGCTTCCAAGGTCCAAAGTTTACATGGAATAATAGAAGAAGAGGGGCTGCTAATGTAACAGAAAGATGTAATACCCTAGGTTTGCACAAAAAAAAAAAAAAAATTTGGTCGGGCAACCTGCCCGAACATTCAGGTGCCAAATTTTCTATATAAACAACCCCTCCCCCTCCTCATTTCTCACACCAAAATCACTTATCCTTGTGATTTTTCTTCTCTTTTTCACTCATTTTGAGTTTTTGTCTTCTCTTTTGAGACTCTCTCTTCGAGAGTCTCTGTGCGGTGCAACGCGGTTCTGCCTGGGGAAAGGCGCCAGTTCTGAAAGGAGTTTTTATCAGAAGGTGGGGAACGAAACATATGTTTACGTGTCTTATAACTTTTATTAAAGTTTACATTCATTTATCATTATGTTTACTATTCATTTACACTGCATTATTGCGTATAATGTTCATATTGTCATACTTATGCCTGTATAATTGGAGTTCATGTATTACACTGTTGTTATGTCGGATTAGTGGTCAATCTAGCTCAACTAGACTTAGTCTTGTCCTTAGTAACTTTAAATAGTGAACGGGAAGCAGCGTGCTGCTCTAGACGATTGATATTTAGAGAAGGGTTTTGAGAGGGCGAATTCAACGCATGATCAGGGATTCTTACAATGTGAGGGTGGCGAAGCACCGGCTCTTACCCTGACATGTCCACATTGGCTTGCCACCAGTGTGGTTGGTTGTGCAGTCGAGAGGCTAGCCGTAAAACTTTCTCTGAGGTATGCTCACGTGCCACTGACTTTGTATGTCATGGTCGTGGACACGCGTGAGTGTCAGTGATGACCATTAACATTTAATGGTATCAGAGAGTAAGGTCCACAGCCCGCCCAAGTCCACTAAATTAGGGGAAAAATTATTTATTAGATATAAAATATCTCTAGAACTATATATATATATATGAATTATATATAGTTGAGATTTATATTATACATATATCTAAAAAACTATATATATATATAGTTATGATTAAATATATATATATATATATCTATGTATATATGAGATATATATATCATATTGCTAAAGAAAGATTTGGATTAAATGGTGGCATAAACATCAAAAGAAAAATAGAAAATATTGTTCAACGGATAAAGCATAAATCTTAAAAATGTTACGAATATATTTTGTGTCTTTCCCAAATTTATTTTCCTTTTAGCAAAAGAATGGTCTCAAGTGAAGGAACGACTTCCGGTAGTAGGGAACTAATTACCACTAGATTCAAGAAATTGTCCAAAAGGGAGGTTATGACTATGAGGAGTATCGACAATAGAGATCTCCGCCTCCGTCTGATTCTTCACGAAAAACTCGCAACACTGGGGTGGTTGAACATAACAAAAGTTGAGGGTCAGGTCTCTTACAACTTGATGAAATCCTTCTACGAAGCAATGAATTGCGTAGGACTTCAAGAAGATGGGATCAACCCTGTTTTGGAGACAACGGTCAGGGGAACAAAGATTTCTATCAACGTCGAAATTACTGCGCGACTTGTGGAGATTCCAATTGAAGATAGAATCATTGATCCACACGAATCCCAGACAGTTGCAGAGATCACAGAGTCCAACGAACATTTGTTCAGTTTCCTTGAAAAAGAGTCATACACCCAATCAACGTACACCCACCTCCCGAACAATCTCCTTAAACCATCTCTTGCCGGCCTTGGAAAGATCGTATTCGGCAACATCTTGCCGGAAAAGGTGACTAGAGGTGCTATGTCAAGGGCTCAACTTCTTGTGCTATACTGCATAAAAAAGAAAATTAAGGTCTCCTTACCTCACATCATCATCCAGCAAATGTTGCAAGTGATTCAAAACCCTTTAAGAAAGGATCTCCTCGGCTACAGAGTCTTGATCATGAGAATGCTATACGAGGCAAACGTCAACACTTTTGATGAGTCTTCGAAGCGGATCACAAAGGCGGTTACAACATCCTCTATCTTCAAGACATATGTCACAAGTGGAGGGGTAACTGACGAGGAAGTATTTGGCGCGACTTTGGGAAGAAATGGCGAAAGAATTAGGGAGGAATACGGACGTTGCTATCGAAAAAGTTGACGCAAGATTCCTGTTAGGGAAGTACCAAATAACGAGCCAAACCAGAACCCTACATCAAACCCAGCCTCGAATAATGATCCAACCGAGCACCTGTTCACTGAGGAAGATTTATTTGCCAACCTAAATCAACCTCAACCAAATCAGGATAGACAAGAAGTTTCAGTAAATCCACCTTCTTGGAACATGCCAACTCAAGGTAATACTACGTACCAAAGGTTTCCTACTCCTGAAGTATCGTATCGACCAATTCCACAAGTTCTTGTGAACCAACAACAACAAAATTTTACAGCACCAAATTTTGGCAGACAAGACATCCCAATGAGCCCATTGTTTCAAGAATTTTCAACCCAAGCATATCCAAATGTCTAAGGGGTTCTAGTTAGGGAATCCCTGTACAGTCAAAACAACTACCCCACACCTATGAGTCAATCGTATGACCAATACTTTCCACAAATGCCTACGGCCTACCCTCCACCTATGGGATAGTCAACCCATCAACCATCGATGGGGCAATCGACTAACCCGTTCGAGCAGTTAAATGTGATCGTAGCTAGCATTGCTCTAATATAGGAGACTCAAAATACTTTGTTAACACGTATGCAAAATGTCGAAGAGCAACGAACAAATTCTCAACCTTCTTCTGGGAGTCTCTCTAGCAGAAGGTATAGAAGGAGCAGTAGTAGGCAGGAAAACCAGGAATGATCACTGGCATTGTAAAATTTTATTTTATATATGAATGAAATGTTTTGTTTAAGACTATCTTTAGTGGGCCGACTTACAACCATTCTTTCTTTTGTATCACTAACTTTGGAGTGGTATGGGACACAACAAAATTGGAGGATACTAAATAAAATGTGGAAGTAAGAAAACCCACGACCTTGTGTGAAAAGAAACATTTGGAGAAAGTTGCATTACTAACATTATCACTAAGTTTACACGGTATGGGACGAGTAAACTTGGACGATACTATTAGTAAACTACTATTCAGTCGATGTTTTATAGAGACCGTGTTCATACAACTTAACTTGGTTGACACCCTTATTACCAAATTCATGTGGTATGGAACACACGAATTTGGATAATAATCGAAAAGACTAAGCAAAAGAGTTTGAATACATAAGATTGCGATAAAACGTTAGATCAGGATACTTACCGAGGAAAATCTCAGAATTTTTATGACTCGTATGGATTTTCAATGAAATATATATGTATGTTCACAAAAACCAGAACCAAAACATTTGAAATACCTGCAAAGTTTTATACTTATTATATAAACATTACCTTGTTTTTACACCATGGCCAAACATCCGAGGCACATAAGATTCTTTGATTTCTCAACAAAAACCTTACACTATACTTAGAAAAATAAGTGGTTTTTATGTTGCAGTACTCTCGAAATTGTTGCTGAGAATACCATAACATTATACTTGGCTACAGTTTCCTAAATCATGGATTTAATTTCTCCTTGCCAATGAGAAAATGCAAACCAGGAAGAGATGAAGGCCACGTATTGTCCGTCCAGCAGAGGAGGCACCTCTTGAGATACAGAACCAGGAACTGCCGCCTTCAACGACAGCACAGGCCATACCCGACACTGGCACTACGTCTAGGCAGGCAGTGCCACCCTAACCCACACCCTTTACCATGCCTTCAAGTATGGAAGTCTTTTTCGTCGAATTTATCGAGGCGATGAAAGTAACTGTTCTGACGGCCGTTCGTGAGACTGCAACCAATCAGGTTGTCACTTTTCAGGCACTTGTGAGATCTGGGTCGGAGACTCAAACCGACCAGATTACGAAATAAAAGAGGCTACAACCTCTTACTTTTGCTAGAATCATTGATGCTAAAGAGGTGCAGAAATAGCTGGATGAGTCAAAGAAGGCTCTCGATGCAATAGGAGTCGATGAGGATCGAAAGATACAACTTGCGACCTACCAACTTATTGGTGGAACAAATACATGGTGGATAACAATAAAGGAGGACCCAAGGGTCAACACTAAAGACATGACTTGGCAATAGTTCGAGTCATTTTTTATTGATGAGTACTTCTCTGGCGCAGTGAAGAGGCAGAAGCGCCAGAAGTTCCAAACTATACCAAGGCGGCCTAATAGTCAGGGAGTACGCTGGCAAGTTTAAAGAATTATCGGTTTACTCTCTTTTTGCCATCTCAATAAAGCAAGATAAGACCGAGAAATTCTACAATGGCCTTCGTCCTGACATTCGACAAGCCTTGTCGATCTTGGAACTCAGGATTTACAGGGAGGTCGTTGACAAGGCCGTGAGTTTTGAGCAGGAGAAGATTGTGCAGGAGCAGAGACTGAATAGGGGAAAACGACCTGCAACGTTTTCCCAACAGGGTAACAAGAAGAAGCCCTACTATAATCAAAACTCAGCCCTCTCAGCCCCTGTTAAGAAGAATAAGGCCACGACATCTGTGGCTGAACCATCTAACCTTAGCCATCAGGGTTTTCGCAATCATGGCCGCAGAGGCCGTAATGGCAGGAGTGGCCTTCAAAACGGCAATGGTAGAGGTGGTGGTCAGCACCACAATCAGCATGGCCAACAGAACCATCAGCAACAGAGGCTGACGTGTTACAACTGCGGCCAACAGGGCCATGTAAGAAATGCCTGTCCACACCTTCAGCAACCTATTCTCATTGTTCCAGTCCAACAAACACCACCTGCTGCTAATGCCCAACCCAGGCAGAACCAGGGGAAACGGAACCGGGGCAGAGCATTTTCTATCGCTCAACAACCCCTCTCAGACAACAATGTAGTCGAAGGTACATTTCTCATGTTCAATGCAATGGTGCGTGTCTTGTTCAATTAGGGTGCTACGCATTCTTATATATCGTCTCCATTGGTAAGGCATTTAGGGTTGCATCCTGAACCCACAGAAATCACAATCCATGTCACATCACCTTTAGGATCTGGTACTAACGTAAAATTGCAGTGTTCTCGATGTGAGCTTCGAATGACAGAACAAATAATATATGCAGACCTTTTTGTGATGGACATTGAAGACTTCGACATCATCCTCAGCATGGACTGGCTCGCACCACTTAATGCAAAGATCGATTGTATGAAGAAGCAAGTTCAGTTAACCTTGCCCACGGGGGAGTTTGTCAAGATTTAGGGAACAAGGAAATGGCTACACAACTCGACTGTTGCACTTCTCAAGGCACAGCTTCGAGCTCTATCCCTTGGTGATGAAAATGAATCACCAACACTGTACCCTCTCGAAGTACACGATGTCCCGGTAATATCTGAATTCCCAATAGTTTTTCTAAATGACCTTCCTAGTCTAACTCCGGTTAGGGAATTCGATTTTGAAATCAATCTCATACCTGGGATCGGGCCTATCTCAGTTCCACCATACAGAATGTCAAATGTCGAGCTTGTCAAATTGGACAAACAACTGAAGGAATTAGAGAGTAATAGCTTCATCAGAAAGAGTTCATCACCCTAGGTCGCTCCAGTTCTATTTGTTCGCAAAAAGGATGGTTCTTTATGACTTTGCAATGATTATCGCAAGCTGAATAATGTCACCATTAAGAACAAATACCTGTTACCTATGATCGATGACTTGTTCGACGAACTTAGAGATGCCAAATACTTCTCTAAGATTGATCTACGATCTGGTTATCACCAACTCCGGATCCGAGAGTCGGACATTACCAAGACGGCATTCAGAACTCGGTACGGTCACTACGAGTTCTTAGTCATGCTGTTCGGTCTAACAAATGCACCTGCTGCATTCATGGATTTGATGAACCGCATCTTCAGGTTATACTTAGACCAATTTATGGTGGTTTTTGTGGACGATATCTTGATATATTCCTCAACCGAAGAAGACCATAAGATACATCTGAAGATAGTCCTCCAGACCTTGAAAAGCCACCAGTTGTATGCAAAGTTGAGTAAGTGTGAATTTTGGGCGAAGCGAGTTCAATTCCTAGGCCATGTGGTTTTAGGCAATGGCATTGAGGTCGATCCTTCTAAGGTTGAAACGGTTTTACACTGGAAGCAGCCTACCACTGTTACTCAGATTAGGAGTTTTCTTGGTTTGTCTAGCTATTACAGACGCTTCATTAAGGACTTCTCAAAGATTGCTGAACCTATGACCAAGCTCACTCGGAAAGACGTGCGATTCATCTGGAATCCCGCCTGTGAAACATCATTTCAGGAATTGAAGAAGCGCCTTACGACGACACCAGTACTCATCACTCCAAGAAATGCACTTGGATTTTCACTATACACCGCCGCCACTCTCCAAGGCTTAGGTGTTGTACTAATGCAAGAAGGCCAAGTTGTCGCATATGCCTCGAGGCAACTGAAGATTCATGAGGGCAATTACCCAACACATGACTTGGAACTTGCAGCTTTCGTATTTGCACTGAAGCTATGGTGTCATTACCTATACGGTGAACGATTTGAGGTCTTCTCGGATCACAAGAGTCTTAAGTACATCTACACCCAGAGAGACCTAAACCTCAGCCAAAGACGATGGTTGGAGTTCTTGAAAGATTATGACTTTCAACTCCAGTACCATCCCGGTAAGGCCAATGTTGTGGTCGATGCCTTGACTAGAAAATCTTATGTTGCTTGCAATCTTAGCTTCGAAATGGGGAAGTTGGCTACAGAGATGGAGAATTTTAACCTACAACTGATCGAGGAAGGAGCAAGATCACGACTTTCTCAATTTTCTGTCAACTCTGAGTTGGTTCGAAAGATTTCAACAGCTCAAACCAATGACCCTATGTTAATGCAGAAACGCGAACTTCTACTCAGCGGACAGGACCTTCCTCACTGGTCGGTCTCTAAAGACGGGGTCGTTTTCTATAAAAAAAACCTCTCTGTCTACCGAACGATCCTAAGGTTCAGAAAGAAGTGCTCACTGAGATGCATTGTTCGAGGTTTGCTATGCATCCTGGGGGTGACAAGATGTACAAGGATGTCAAGCGACAATTCTAGTTTTCTGGAATGAAGAAGGCGATTGCACACTTCGTTGCTCGATGTCTCATTTGCCAGCAAGTTAAGGCAGAACGAAGACTTCCCTCTGGACTTCTCCAACCTTTACCTATTGGAGAATGGAAGTGGGAGAACATCGCAATGGATTTTGTTACGGCCTTGCCTCGAAATAATAAAGGGCAAGATGCTATCTAGGTTATCATTGACAGACTTACAAAGTCTGCACACTTTTTGCCAATAAAGTTCACGGATAACCCCTCCAAACTTGCCGAACTATATGAAAGAGAGATCGTACACCTCCACGGCATACCACTCACGATCGTCTTTGACCGAGACCCTCGATTCACATCAAAGTTTTTGCAAAGCTTCCAGAGTATAATGGGCTCTAAGATCACCATGAGCACAGCCTTTCACCCTCAGACTGATGAACAGTCAGAACGTCTTATCCAAATCTTGGAAGACATGTTACGGTGTTGCATTTTGGACTTTCATGACAGATGGGCAAAGTACTTACATTTAGCTGAGTTTGCATACAACAACAGCTATTAAACTAGTATTGGCATGGCACCGTATGAGGCTCTCTATGGTCGCCCTTGCAGATCTCCGGTATGTTGGTTAGATATGGCAGATCAACGCCAGTTGGGCCCTGAACTAATTCAAGAAACTTCTGAGAAGATCACACTAATAAAAGAGCGACTTCATGTTGCACAAAGTCGACAGAAGAGCTATGCTGACAAGCGGCGGCAGCATCTAGAATTTGATAAGCTGGACTTGGTTTTTCTAAAAGTTCAGCCCACACGAGGTGTCAAATGCTTTGAGATCAAATAAAAGCTCTCCCCACGGTATATCGGTCCATTTCAAATCATTGAACATATTGGCAAACTTGCTTATCGTATGTCCCTTCCATTGTCCATGTCTAAGGTTCATGACGTTTTTCATGTATCCATGCTTCGAAAGTATTGCCCTGATCCTTCGCATATCATCCCTCTAGTCGAGGTTCGGGTTGAGGAAGGAAATAGGTATCAAGAGAGAGCGATACAGATTTTGGATAGAAAAACTCAAGAACTAAGACGACGTAGCATACCACTCGTGAAGGTGCTCTAGGATCACCATTGAGTAGAGGAAGGAACATGGGAACTAGAAGCAACAATTAAACAGAAATACCCTGAATTGTTTTCTAGTAATAATTGATGATGTGATACATTGTACTATTTCACTTATCAATAAAATGATGGAACTTTGTTTTCTAGTAATAATTGATGATGTGAAAATAATGTCGATGGATGTAGTGATGCACACATGGAATGACCTTTTTGGCAACCTGTGGAGACTCCTCCAGGATCTGAGTCAAGTCACAACTGCTTTGGATCACCAACTCCATCGCCACACAGACAACGATCCTTATCGCCAGAGCGTGCATGGCTTTTTCGTAACAATTTTGCCCAAAACAATCTTGTGCCCTCATCTTGGCAGACCTTCTACCAAAATTGGCAAGCGGCCGGATTCGAGCAACAACACGAAAAAGCATCCCACCGCTCAACCTACCTCCCCTCAAACGATGTAACTAGCGCCTACACCACCATCTGTTAAGCAAAGGTTGGAATCTTCTAAGGACGAATCTGACTTCATTTGCTCTCCATGGTTTCATGATGTTGAGGATTCCAACGGCCACAGTGCCATTCATGGACCATACAGGCACTACCCTGAACTAGCAAACGATGAGGTTGGCAGTGAATCTCAAGCAGATAACCATCATGACTACTTGAACTGATTTCGAGGGCAAAATCCTTTTAAGGGGGGTAGAGTGTAATACCCTAGGTTTGCACACAAAAAAAATTGTTCGAACAACCTGCCCGAACGTCCTGGCAGACGACCCGAACGTTTGGGCAGAACGCCTGAACGTTCGGGTGCCTACTCGAACGTTTAGGCGTCAAATTTTCTATATAAACAACCCCTCCCCCTCCTCATTTCTCACACCAAAATCACTTCTCCTTTTGATTTTCCTTCTCTCTTTCACTCATTTTGTCTTCTCTTTTGAGACTCTCTGTGCGGTGCAACGCGGTTCTGCCCGGGGGAAGGCGTCAGTTCTGAAAAGAGTTTTTATCTGAAGGTGGAAAACGAAACATAGGTTTGCGAGTCTTGTAACTTTTATTAAAGTTTACATTCATTTATCATTATGTTTACTATTCATTTACGATGAATTATTGCGTATAATGTTCATACTGTCATACTTATACCTGTATAATTGGAGTTCATGTATTACACTGTTGTTATGTCGGATTCGTGGTTAATCTGGCTCAACCAGACTCAGTCTTGTCCTCAGTAACTTTAAATAGTGAACAGGAGGCAGCGTGCTACTCTAGACGATTGGTATTTAAGTAGACCTCGTGTCTCACCTCTCAATTGGAGACTGATATGGTTGGTCTTATTTGAAAGCTATCAGCTTATACAAGTAATATTGAATGTCCTAACCTTGCACGTTGTAATACCGACCCTGATAAGGATCACCAGACGTTGCCAAATCCTGTCTAAATGTTAAGTAAAGACCGGACCAGTTCATGCATTGGCATCATACATAACTCCACCTAGGGACGTATGTGGTTTATGATTCATAGAATAGTTAGAAGCGATGCTCGCTATTAATTATATTTCTCTGGAGAGGGACGTACAATGAGAACCTGGCTACTCCTGGGGAAGGACATATGTACGTGAATCCAGAGCATCGTTCCTGAGGAGGAACGTACAATGAGAACCCGACTACTCCTGGGGAGGGACATATGTACGTGAACTCAGGCGATGTACAGTCATCAAACCAATACGAGACGGTGTCATGCATACATACATATTGAATTGATTATGATGCTCTAATGTGTATTTAAGATATTTGATTATGAAGTTTGCTTTATTAATTGTTATATTCACGAACTATTTTACCCACTGAGCGTGTAGCTCACCCCGTTGTTATCCAATTTTTCACAAGAGATTAGGGTGGACTGGGTACAGGTTTTTGGGCCCACATTTTGTACCCTTTGTATTATTCATTGGGAATTTTGGGAGAATATTTCCTTAACTATTTCATGTACAATTATATTCTGAAATTAATGAAATCATACTTGTACTTAATCGTGTTTCCGCGCACTCAGTTATTGGTTTAATGCATTCGAGCCCCGTCCGTGAGTGTCTCGCCGATTTAGGCGCGTCCGGGCGGTGTGTGACAAAAAACTTGATAGGGCTTTGTGTACTGGCCAATGGAGAATGTGATTTCCAGAAGCTGAGTGTGTTCACTTGGACTACATAATACATGACATCGGACCATAGACCAATCATGGTTAGGAGAGAACTTACTTATGCTATGCAACCACCGAGGGGTAGTAGAAGACATTTCAAGGCCCTCTGGGATGAAGACAACAGAGTTGAAGATGTGATGACATGATTTTCCAGTGACTGTCCTAATGCTATGATCAAATTCTTGCTCAATTTGAAAGATGTATGGCCAACCTTATGCATTGGGGTAAGGATAAGTATGAAGGTATTCCTAAAAGGATCGAGTAGATTAGGAAAAACCTTAATAGGCTATATGAGGGAGATATGGGTGATAATGAAGAGGAGGTCATAAAGTCCTTGGAAGCAAAGCTGAAAAAGCTTGTGATGAAAGAAGAAGCATTTTGGGGGCAGAGAATGAAAACGGCGTGGCTCAAGCTTGGGGATAAAAACACAAAATTCTTCAATGCTAAAGCCAAGGCCAGGCAGAAAACAAATGAAATCAAGAAGCTAAGGAAGGAGGATGGGGCTTGGGAAAGGGATGAGGACAAAATAGGGCAGATCTTGATAGGTCACTTTGCCGACATCTTCTAATCCAATGAACTAGTGGCAGAAAGAACTGAATCGACATTGGCAGGGATTGAGCGTGGTGTCACAAATGTGATGAGCCAACAACTTCATGTTCCATTTTGTGAAAGGGAGGCAAAAGACGCTTTATTTTTGATGGCCCCCCTCATGAGTCCCGGTCTCGATGGCTTAACTGCCTAATTTTATCAAAAACACTGGGACATTTGTGGGGGAGTCAGTTTGTAATGCATGTTTATGTTGTTTGAATGGAAATGAGAATGTTGCTAAATTTAATCAAACTTATATATCCCTAATCCCAAAAATAAAAAAACTTGCCACTCCCAATGATTATTGTCCCATAAGTTTGTGTAATGCCATATATAAAAGTAGGGCAAAAATGATGGCTAACCGAATGAAGGCCATCCTCCCACAGATAATATCTGAAAAATCAATGTGCCTTCTTGAAAGGGAGGTTGACTACAGATAATATTATTTTAGCCTTCGAACATCACAAAAAACTTGAGGACCAGATCTAAAGGCTATACAACAATTAAGTTAGATATGAATAAGGTCTATGATAGGGTGGAGTAGACTTACCTGAGAACAATAATGTTGAAATTGGGCTTCCCAGAGCAATGAACCAATCTAGTTTTAAAATGTGTGTCATTTGTATCATCCTTGATCATAATTAATGGGAAGGCCCATGGATGTATTTGCCCGTCTAGATGTCTGAGACAAAATGATCCCCTGTCCCCGTATCTATTTCTATTATGTCCTAAAGGACTATCATCCATTCTTAGAAAGGCTGAGAGGACTGGACTGTTGGAAGGCCTTCAACTTGCACGAGATAGCCCAATGTTGTTCCATTTGTTATATGCTGAGATTCTTTGATATTGTGCAGAGCTAACTCTCTTAATAACTATACTATCCAATTAGCGCTTAGAAACTATGAGGATGCATCTGGTCAGAAAGTAAACTTCAACAAATCCTCTTTGTTCTTCAGCCCAAATGTCAATGATGAAGTTCGAGAATGGTTTGCAGAAAGACTTGGACTCCAGAACTGTGTGCACCAACCTATGTACCTTGGATTGCTATCCCTTGGTCACCGGAGTTCGATGAAAATGTTTTAATTTGTCAAACAAAAGTTGTGGCAAGTAACTCAACATTGGAAATCAAAGTTGTTCTTTGTTGGGGGCAAATAAGTTCTTATAAAAACGGTTGCGCAAGCCAAATCTATTTTTCTTATGAGTTGTTTCTGAATCCCGAAAGCTTTATGTATTCAGCTGAACTCAATCCTAGCCCAGTTCTAGTGGGGTGAAGCAGATGGTCAATCCAAGATCCATTGGAAGAGTTGGAGCCAATTATGCAGAGGGAAATATTTTGGAGTGATGAGATTTAGAGCTGTGAAGCCTTCAATCAAGCCCTTCTTGCAAAACAAGGATGAAATCCATAGCAATCCAAACTCTCTCTTCGCTTGAGTTCTCAAAGCAAAATATTTTCTGAGCACATCCATTTGGGAGGCAGTTTCGAAGAACAGAGCATCTCAGATTTGGCGTGGTGTTCTTTGGGGCCAAGACTTATTAAAGAAGGGAATAAGATGGAGGGTGGGTGATGGTCTGCAGATTAATATGCATAGAGATCTGTGGCTACTAAGACTGTATTCTTTTAAGCTAATTTCGCCTCCAAGGAGAGAGTTAGATTGCCCAGTTGCAAATTTTATCACTTCGGACCAAAGGTGGAACATTGAAAAACGTCGTGATCATTTACTTCCAATGGACGTTGAAGAGGTGATGAAAACTCCCTTGAGTAGAAGGGCCCCTCCAGATATACCAATATAGAATTACACAAAGAATGGTCAGTATTCGGTCAAAAGTGGGTATCGCCTGGCTATGAAATTTTCGGACAATGGTGAGAGTTCGTTGAGGAATGAAAATAAGAATTTTTGAGCAAAACTATGGGCTGCTCATACCCCCCAAAAGTAAGAATCTTCTTCTGGAGGTTCACCCATAACATAATCCCTTCAAATGAAAATCTGAGGAAGAGGAAAGTCTTGGTGGATGCCACTTGTAAATTATGTCAAGATGAGGTAGAAACAACACTTCATGGAGTAACTAGTTGCACAAGAGCTAAAAGAATATTGTCTTTAGTGGACCCATTCATGGCTGATAGAAGAATCACATATATGATGCTTAATGAAGAAGTGATTGATGCACTGCTGGCAGCAAACATGGGTGATTTGGAAAGATTGATCATGGGGAGTTTAAAATGATAGAAAAAATATATGCATTGAGGAGAAAATTGAACCTGAAGGAGTGATTGTTGATAAAGCCATGTCAACTCTTGCTGAATTCCAACAGAGTTGTGATAATCAGCCAATTGCAATAACAAATAGAGATTAGAAATGGCAACCTCTTCCCGAAAATAAATTAAAGATGAATATTGATGCTAGCTTGGATGGCAAGGGAGCGGGTGGGTGGGGGGGGGGGGCATTGGTGTCATTGTAAGAGATCATCAAGGGAAAATCATTGCGCACCCGTGGCATCCCAAGAAGTTGGTGGCATTCAAGCTGAGGTGGCCAAGTTATGTGTGGTGCGAGCTGGGTTGGAGTTTGCAGCGAAAACAAACATTCCCATTGACGTGCTAGAAGGAGATTCATCTGGAGTAATGAATGAGCTCAAAAAGAGAGATCGAAATCTCAGTGAATTGATTGAAGATTATTGGACCTTTTTCCATTGGTGGCCAAATTTATTGATTCAATCAATCCCGAGAGAATGTAATAGAGCTGCTGATCGACTCAGTAGGCTTGGGTTATGTTTTCGAAGTCCTCAGATTTGGATAGAAGAAATCCCGCCTCTTATTACTGATCTTGTAATTGAAGAGACATTTCCTCTCTCTTTTGGTTCTTAATGAAATTGGTTTATATTTTCTTTCAAAAAAAAAAATGGTGTATAAAAGTTATATACATCATCTCACTTTAACATTTTCCTTAAATTATATTGAATCACGTTATTGGTTAATTAATAAAAATTTTAAAAAATGTTGAAGTCAAGCAGGTGCGAGATGTGATATTACAAAAGCTTTTCACTTAAAGAACGTTGCTCTGCCAGCAAGGCGGAGCCATTTGGGGGCTATCCTAGGATATAGCTCAGGTAGTTTTTTTAAAACAGCCCAAGTAATAAAAGTTCATAATACACTTAAAATTAAAAAAAAATACACAAACCATCTCGCACAAACCATCCATATCCCAAAATCGCACAAACCATCAATATTTCCAAATCACCCCAAATCGCGTAAACCATTAGCGCAACGTTGCGATGCTCGCAATCGCACAAACCATTAGCATCGCGGATCGCACAAACCATTAGCATCGCGGATCGCACAAACCATTAGCATAGCTCCGCGATGAGCGCGGTGTGCTACGTTAAAATCATTTTTTTTTACATCTGGGCGCCGCGAGGAGTGCCCAAGAAGCATTTCTTTTTAAGCATTTCTTTTTTTTTTTACTTCTCTAAATTGTCATTTTTGGATAGTTCCTTGTACCATATGCCCAAGAAACGATTCTCGGAGCTCTCAAAAAAACCCAGTTCGAATCTGCCACCTGCTGAGTCTGCTACGACCCATTCACTGAATCCGCCACCTTTCCATTTATCTTCTCTTTGCCTCTTATCTATGCCTTAATAAATGCCAATTAAATTGTATTACAACCGATAAATTTCAGTTTTTAAAAAGCAATCTTTCTAGCCATTCTTCTCTGTTGATCATCGTGTTCTCGTTCCAGAAGATTGAGATGTGGAAACGACGATTTGCGGTTGCTTCTCGGCTAGGGTCCGGGTTTTGTGAGAGATGGTTTTCCAGCTCTAGCAAACCGGGACGACGATTTGCGGCTCTTTGGGGCAATGGTGATTTCGGAAGATTGGGGCTTGGCGTCTTGGATTCTCAATGGAGTCCTTCCGTTTGCACGGCATTGGAGAACCAGAACCTCCGATCCATTTCTTGTGGTGGAGCTCATACGCTCTTCTTAACAGGTGTCATCATCTTAGCATCTATCTTTCCTCCTAAATTCGTTCGACAATATCATAATTCTTGTTATGTTACTGTGAATTGGTTAGAATCTGTTAAATAAATCTGAGTAGCCGTGGTCACTCGACCTAGTGAGGAATTGTTTAATTTGCCTAGACAATTGGATTGAACAATTTGCTCTGAGACAATTGCATTATACAATTTGCTCCGAGACAATTGCATTAATTTCCTTTCCTTGTCTTCCACACTTAAATCGTTTACTTTCCTTAACGGAAGATTGCTAAAATAGAAAAAGAAAAGAAAAATGTGGGAACTGACTCTCTGAACTTCGTGGTAGGGGAAGGGACCTCAGTAGATTGTTACTAGGATAGGAAAATGTCAACAAGGAGATTTGAGCCAAAGACATCTCACAATTCCAAAGCTTTGATGCCATTTTCAGAAACCATTGAAACCTAAAAGTTATAGATATTAAGTAGAAGCTCAACAATGTATATCAAACTACTATTAACAAAAGGGACACCAGTATGGTGTTGGCCAAAGCTTCTTTGATGCTTAAGTTAGTGTCCAAGCAAATTTAATGTGGAGCTCAATGCTTTTAAGGTGATTTTAGGTTGTGTTGCACATGCCTGGGGAGTGCAATTGGCTAGGTATTTGTAGTAAATGGTCCTTAATTATTTGTTTGATAATGGTATGAGTTCCTTGCAATTATTTAGGACATGACAAATAGCATATCAAGTGCACGAGGCTCCTACCATTCCGAGGTCTAGGGAAGAGATATTGTACGTAGCCTTACCTCCACAGTAGAGAGATTGTTTTTGGGTTTGAACTTATGGAGCAACTTCAATCATTGTTCCAATGTCCGCTCTTCAATTATTTTGGACATAATATTGTATAAAATTGCAGTTGGACCAAATGGTCTTAAGGAGAGCAAGTTGGTATGGTTTAATAACCAAGTTGATGTACCAACTTGGCATTCCTTTTTCGGTCTTAGTCCTAACATATTTCATGATTTCTACATTTCTCACTTCCCTTTTCACTTTTGGTGACAAATTTGTTTCTCTTGGTGAGGAAGTTATCTTCAGAGAGTTTAAGCCCATTTGTAGGTTAGGTATCAAGGAGCTTACGTCGTTAAGGGGGGGGGGGGGG
The DNA here is from genome assembly GCA_035771175.1 of Paratinospora sagittata. NCBI lineage: Eukaryota > Viridiplantae > Streptophyta > Magnoliopsida > Ranunculales > Menispermaceae > Paratinospora > Paratinospora sagittata. The sequence continues at coordinate 25,499,226 of CM069594.1, forward strand.
AGCGGAAGGTGCTAGAAATCTTTAACAGATGACCTAGTTTGCCAATGATGGGCCCTTGAGTGATTTCTAGATGCCATACTATGGTTCTTGTAGAAAAATTTGGTGGACATCATTTGACCCCATAAACTTTGGATATGGTAAAAATTGCTGTTGATGATGAGGTGTGTGTCACCTTTTTTTTCCTTCCTAGAAATTACTTGGTCGAGAGGAAACTTGTCTAATCAATGTTCTATCAGTGAGTCCTTGTTCATTTATGTGGTTGGTGTGTTTATTGAGCAAATGGATTCAACCACAAATTAAGGATTTTTTTGGGAACTTTACAAGAATTTCACTACATTGTGGGTCTCGATTGATGAGGCCAACCGAATTGAAGTGTTTATGGTGTTGTTTTAGGAGGAATTTGCACCATTTTATATGTTTTGAGCTATTTGGTTTAGGCCAACAATAATTCCACTACATTGTAGGAGGTCTCTTATTAGGTAGGCTTGTGTCCTTTCCTCCCTAGCTAGTTGGTTGTTTCTAATGTGGACAATCACTTATCAAGAACCATTGTAAATTCGTAGATATTTGACTTGCTTAAGCCATCTTATGTTTGGCAATGAGCATTTTGTACTATGCTTCACTTTTGAAAGCTAGTTGGTTGTCTCTAATGTGGAAAATCACTAATCAACAACCATTGTAAGTTTGTAGATATTTGACCCGCTTTAGCCATCTTAAGTTTGACAATGAGCATTTGTACTCTGCTTCACTTTTAAAAGCTACCTAATGAGGAAAATGCATGCTCCACTTCCTTGTTTGGACAATGAACCATTAATGAATAGTTTCTAGGTTGAAGGGGCTTGCATGATCCTAGTGTGCAACTCTTGTTAAAAAATTAGTCCTAGTTGTGTCGATATGTTGGAAATAGGAAAATGGATATAATTGCCCTCCTATTCTAAGCCGTGTTTGGTATAGAATTCCAAAATACTTTCTTGTTTTTGAAAACAAAGATTCCATAAAACTTGATTGGTTAGAATTTTTTTGAAGATTTCAAAAATTGTTTTAAAATCCAACATTCCAACCTTAAGATTTTTGAAGAAAATAAGAAGCCAACTTTTTGTTGTTTCTTTAAAAGTACTTTAAAAACATTTTTTGAAAATTTTGTTTTCGAAAACCAATTTTGTATACTGAACCTATCATACCCTAATTTTTCTACATTTTTTTCACACTCCACTCTATTTTCATGTATATCTTAGATATAATCAACATAACTTAAAGTTGTTGCGGAGAAGAGAGAAATCTATGGGATTGTGTTGCCATTTACGAGGAAGATTACTTTTAGGAGTTGCCATATTTAGCAGATACTAAATTTGTAAAAGTTACTATGTGCGTGTACAACCCTGTATGTCTATTTATATGGTGTTCTCCCATTGAGACACCATGAATAAGAAGTATTCCCTCATCTTCTCCCATGGACGTAGGCCATAGAGTTGAACCACATTATATTTTTGTGTTTTTACAATATGGTATCAAAGCTTTAGGCTCGTATAGCTAGGAATATTTTTTCGGCCTTCATCGCCTGAATCTTCTTTGTCTGCCTGAATCACCGGAATCTTCTTTGTCAGCCTTCATCGCCGTCGCTGCCGCAACTCCATCTTCCACTGCTGGGTCTTCTTCGCCTTTGCTATTGCTCATCGTGGCCTGCATCGCTGTTGCAACTCCATCTCGTCGTCGGTGTTGCTACTCTTCTCTGTCGCTGTTGCTGCATGTTGCTGCTGCATTGCCGCCACCTTGCCCACAAAACCCCTTCGCTGTTGCCACTGCTGCTTGCCGTTGCAGTGTCACCTTCACTGCTGCTTCATCACCGTTACCTTAGCCATCCTTCTTTTCGAACCCTTAAAGTCATGTTTCCTTTTTTGTTTAAGTCTTTGGATGTTGAAGATTTTCATTGTGGGGTGTGTGAATTGGCAAAACACAAGCGTATATCTGTTCCAATTAGTAATGAAAAAAGTTCAAATCCTTTGATCTCATTCATAATGATATTTGAGGTCCCTCTCCAATACCAAATGTTTCTGGAGCACGATGGTTTGTGTCTTTTATTGAGGTGCCATAGGAATGCCAGTCTTGGTTTTTGGAAAGATAGGGGGAGAGGAATGGGGAGGTTGAGAGAGAGGGGGGTGGGGGGTGGGGGGTGGGGGGTGATGCAATAAATTTAGATTCGCAAGTGTACGAATATCAAGTTATAATACCCATGGTGAGTGGGTTATCGTATCCACAGGGAAGGTTAATTTCACAATTAAAAATGCCCAATTCTACAATGATTAGTGGTATTATCTAGGTGATAAAAAGAGATGATTTAATTGCAGAGATGTAAATTAAACAAAATCTAAGAAAACAATGCAAATTAAATGAAAATTGGAGAGAAATCAATGGATTTATAGTTCTAGAGTTTAGATCTCACTATGTTGTATCTTATAACCTCTAATAATTATGCTAATGAATTAATTTCTGAAATTCATAAATCATGAATCTTAACCCATCCAAATACCTCTCTCGAGTGTCAATTTGAACATCTATCGTTAAGTTATTGATTCCCTCTCTCGAGTGCCAACCAATAGATTAAGAACGCATTAAGATCCATGATTCATTTTAAATGATTTCAAAGGTGTTCGTAGGTCTCTCGACTCGATACTACTAACCTAGGTTACAAATCCCTTGCTCCAATTCGATAACACCTCTCTCGAGCGTAAGAAACCAAATCCAAAACCATTCAACAAGTGGCCAACAAATTGAAAGCATTAAGTATTTGAAATTGCAAATAAACCCAATAGTTATTCAATAACACATGTATAATAATAATTCCATAAGACAAAACATAAATCAATCAAAACTCTAGATTATCTATTTAGTTCATAAACCAATCCATGGATACAAGATAGAGATTCAAATAGGAAATCATTGAAACAAGTTCTAATTGAAAGAATAAGTAGAGAAACCCCCTTCCCAGGTGAGAAATCCCCTTCTTCTTCAAGCTTCAAACCCGCAACTCCCTCTTCTTCTTGTCCCTTCTCTTGCTTCTCTTTCTCTAAACCTAATTGCTATCTTCTAAAATGTAATAGAATGTGAGAGATATCCCCCTCAACAAACCCTAAATGAGCTTATATACAAGTGTGGGTGAAAAGACAAAAAAATGAGCAAAAATGAGCAAAAATCACAAAATGGCATGAAATTGTGGACTGAGCGCCGCGACGCTACATGATTGTTCACGCAACTATGTTCCTCTTTGAGTGCCGCGGCGCTGAGTTGCTGTTTTTCAGCAACTCACCGCACACATCTGGGCGCCGTGGCGCCCAGTCTTGACTTGTGCACATTTTTGTGCACTTCTTTCTTTTCTTGCTCTACTTCTTGCATGTGTACTTGGCTTCTTTTCAACACCATTTGAGCCTCATTTCAACCACTTTGGACTCTTTATTTACCTACAAAACAAAGTATAAACAAGTTTAAATTCTATGCAATTGATTTAACAATTAAACTATATTGAAATGCATTCAAAACATATGACTTCTATGATATTCATATGTATGAAAATGTCATTTATTCATGATAAAAACCTATAAAAACCTAAGATAAAGCCTAAATGCATCTAAAACAACTAAGTATATTAATCATGCAAAAACACCTAAAAACTAAGTAAATGAATCTAAAAATCTAACAAATTAACATGCAAAATAACTACTAAAACTCAACTTATCAAGAGCCCATGTGCACCACCATTAGTCAGAATTAAGGGTCGTATCTTGGCTTGTTCTCTGGGAGCCTCTGGAGCAACTGCATCCTCCTCCTCGATCATATCCACCCAGCACATCTTTTGAGATTGTTGCCTTTCGAGCTCCACCACAAATTTGCCATCTTCACTGCTCATCTTAGCCTCGTGTATGGTATTTGGTATTCTCTCTTCGTCCGAGCTTGATGGATCTTCCTAGTCAGTTGCAATCGAAGGCCAACCATCAAGTTTCCATCGATCTGATTCCAATGGCCCTCTTTTTGGACCATTTGTTGAATGGACTTTCCTCTTTCTTTGATAGACTCGAATAGCGGTAGGTTCCGCATTGGAGATCTGGGTTTCCTTCTCTGGGCCCACACATTTATATTTGTTCATGATGGGCTTCGAGGTTTTTGGGTTTGAACAATGGGTTCCGTCTCTCATGGGTTCAGTCCGAGATTTGAGAGTCTGTCTTGGGCCCTGGATTGTCTGTCTTGGGCCCATTGATAATTAATCCCTGAACAGGCTAACCATTGATTATGGGCCCAACATATTACCCATCATCGTCTCCACCATTTGCACGATACTTCCCATCTCGCATTGAATTACCTCCACATGTTTGAACCCCCAGGTGCCATGTGGCTACACTTTGACTGGAGTTGCGCCTATGCTGTTTGAGGAAGCCATGCCCCATGCTTGTTGTTAGAGCCATCTCGTCGAAATCTTCCATACCATCTGATCTTGGATACGATGCTTCAGTCGTCCCTGAATCCTTCGACAATTGAACTCCGACGACCTGAGCTTCGGTGGCCAACCGATTCAACCTTTTCCTTTGAAAGAGCTTTTTTCTTTGAAATCTGATTTTGTGTCATTGCTACTCTCTTCGATCTCAGAAGGTAGCCATTTTCGGTGTAGGTCGCATAGTTGCACCTCCATAGTCGAATCACCGTATGGTATATTGATGTATGTTGGTATGTAGCCTGAGTTGACTCCGACAACCTTCATTATTGCTCGTTCCACCGATGTCCCACAAACTATTTCTTTAGTAATGTCTAGTAAACCTTTACATCGCTCTGCTATTCTCGCAAAAGTTTCCATCTTCCATAGCTCTGGTGGAATGCCTTCCACACCAACATAGTTATTCCCCAATCACCATGTCGTCCAACTGCATGTCTTGTGACCATTTTTTGAATTCAATGTCCGCTTGAACGATTGCACTTTGCCTTGATTCTCGAATGAGACATTCCATTTCCTCCTGGCTTTCACAACTGAGCATAGCGCGAGCTTCGTTCAACCTTTTTTAAACGTATGACTCTTCCAAGTCTTGACTTCATCTCCTTCTCAATCGATGGCCAGCCGCCTTTGTCGGATTTTCGAATCACCAACAGGATAGTGGAGGGCTCAATCGACATCTTAACTTCCTCTCTTGTATGTGTCGCTACATCTTTGGTGCATGGAGGGGTAGCTTTGCCTGTAGGCTTACTGATATCAAAGCCCTGTTTCGTAGATGATTTGGACTTGACCGCGCTTTCGTCCCCATGTATTATTTCCTTCAGACTTTGCTCCATAGCTGACCATCCATGGCCGTCAGCCTCATCACAGATAAAGATAGCTCGTTGAGTGCCATTTTCTATTTTGGTTATCCTTACGAAGCTACCTCTCCTATTGGCATATGACTCGATGAGTAGCACATGGTTCCTCCCTCTGTGGACCTTTTTGAAGCTACCATCCCTCCTAGCTTCCACCATCAGTCATGCATATGATTCTAGGTCGAGATTAATCGTGTAGATTCTAGCTTTTGTGGCTTCCTCGATCAGAATCTTAGAACTGTTCCTAGAGAGGCATATGGTGAACCATTTGTACTTTGTTCTGAATGTCTGCAACGCCCATCGTCCCGTAAGATGGTCAGTAAAGTCGTGACTGAGCGAGTCAGAGTAACGACTGTTCGTTCCTTTCTCGTTTCTCTTGCTGTAGACGTCCTCCTCCATCCGTTTTTCCTTGCTTTTCGCATTGTTGATTGTCTTCCCTGTTGCTTGATCAAAATGTTCGAACCGTTCTTTGGTTGATTTCACCTTTGTCCACTTGTTCCTTTTGCCTTTCGCGGCTGTCTTCGCGGTTGCCATGAAACAATTAGTTTTGATTTATCCTTGAGAGATCAACTATGAAAGTTATTAATTTAATGAGGAGATTGATGGAGAGGTATAGAGAGCAGAAGAAAGACCTTCACACGATCTTTATTGATCTAGAGAAAGCCTAGGATAGAGTACTAGGGAAATAATATATTGGTGGGTTTTAAGAAAAACATGAGTTACAATTTGGTACAAAAACCTGATAAAAGATATGAATGATGGAGCAATAACCATTGTAAAAACAACATTAGGAGAAACTAGTGAATTCTCATGTATAGTAGGTTTAACAAAGGATATGCTTTAAGTCCTTTATTGTTTTGCACTAATTTTGGATGGATGGATTAAACATATTCAAGAAGATGTTCAATTGTGTATGGTTTGTGTTGATGATATTGTGTTTATTGGTGAAATTGAATATGGAGTAAATGCTAAGCTAGAGGTTTGGATGGGTGTTGTAGAATCTAAAGGGTTCAAGATTAGTAGGTCTAGAGATTGAATGCATTAATTCTTATTTTTGTGGAAGTAAAAATACAGACGAAGAGACAGTGAAGATTGAAAGTCAAGGGATACCAAAGAATGAAAATTTTAGGTATTTGAGATCCATTATTCATAAAAAAAAGAGAAATATGTGAGGATGTGAACCATGAGCTCATAGAGTTAAAACAGGATGGGTTGATTGGAGGAGTGCTTCAGGGGTATTATATGATCTACACATCTCATTGAAGTTGAAAGGAAAATTTTATAGTCATGCTGTTATGCCAATCACGCTTTATGGAACAAAATGTTAGGGAATAAAGTAACAACATATGAACAAATAAAGTGTCACAAAAATGCGAATATAAGATGGATGTGTGATAAAAATATTAAAAGATAAAAATTAAAAATTAACATATTCGAGAAATGGTAGGAGGAGCTCCAATTAGAGATAAAAGGAGAGAAAATTGATTCATTGTCATAATTTTTGATAAGTAAGTGGTACGATTTGAACTCATGACTTCAAGGCTTGCATTCTACTTGTCGAACCACTGAGCCAAGGGTTCGACCCTATTCATTATCATTTTTGAAAAATTCTCTACATTATTTTATTTTCGTATGTTATGTTTCTATCATCCTTATATTTTTGCATTAGTTATGAATGAATTGGCTAAATATTCAAGAAGATGTTCCATTGTGTATATCCTATGTATGTCATTTGCTGATAATATAGTTCTAATAAAAGAAACTAAATCTGGAGTGAATGCTAAGTTAGAGGTTTGGAGAGAGAATTAGAATGTAAGGGATTCAAGATTAGTAGGACAAAGACTAAAAACATTAAATGTAATTTTAGTGAAAGTATAAATATAGATGAAGAAACAGTGAAGATTGAGAGTCAAGAAAAAGCAAAAAGAGTAAAAATTTTAAGTATTTGGAATTTATTATTCATAAAGAAGGAGAAATAGTTGAGAATGTAAACCATAAAGTTAAAGTAGGATGGGTTAAATGGACGAATGCTTTTGAAGTATTATATGATCGACATGTCCCATTGAAGTTGAAAGAAAATTTTATAAAACTGCTATTAGGTTAGTCATGCTTTATGGAACAAAATGTTGGGCAATAAAAAAACAATACGTTAACAAAAATGCAAATGTTTAGATGGATATGTGGTACATATTGAAAGATACATTTAGAAATAAGCATGTTCAAGAAATGGTAGGAATAACCTTAATTGGAGATAGAATCAATTACGGTGGTTTGGACATTTATAATAGACCTTTGGATGCGCGAGTTAGGAAGAGTGACCTAATAACTATCCATGGTAATGATAGAGGTAGAGGAAGACCTAAAATAACATGGACATAGATAATTAAGAAAGATATAATTATTTGTAAATTAAATGTCGACCTAGTCCTTGATAGAGTGGATTGGAAGAAGCAGATTCATGTAGCCAACTCCATGTAATTGGAAAAAGGCTTAGTTTAGTTGAGTTGAATTAAGTTTTGTAAGCTATTTACACTGTTTCTATTTTCACTTTTGTATCGTCTCTCCAAACAAATATGAAAACTTCTTTTAGTGCTAGTACTGTTGTGGAAAGCTGTTCATTTCTTTGAAGCATGAGGTGTTAGAGGGTTATATGCTTAGGAAAAGAAAGTCTGGTGGGACAGGGGATGGCAAAATCTTGTATATGGTGCAGAAACATATAAATACTGAGACATTTAGCTAGAACTCTATAAGGTGAAGTGGTGAGCTTTATATCGTTTTCATTTTGTTTCTTAGAATTCTTTGTTTTGCTCAAATGAATTTGGGTTTCAAGGATATACACAAATCCTTTATTTCCTAGCCTGCTTTTTACCATGGTGATCTTGACAGTGAATAGCCCAAGTTTCATAATATATTTTTCAAGTTGATGAGATGGAGGAGTTATCATTTCTCTTACTTGTGAATAAATTATAAACTACAATCATATCCAAAATTTTTTGCACATTTTTTCATGTGATTGTGAACCATACTGATCAATTGAATCACAACAACTTTGTGCCCTCTGAACAGATTCTGTACTTATTTTTGTCTTCACATGTTACTTCAAATCTTCTTTTTTCTTTTCTTTGTTTTTTTGGCTGACAGAAACTGGACGAGTTTATGCAACTGGCCTCAATGACTTTGGACAACTGGGAGTATCAGATCTGAAAGACTATTCATTAGTATGTTAATCTTGACTTTTTAATTCCTTTGGGTTTTCTATTATTTGGAAGATTCATTTGTGCCTTTGGTTAGTTTTGTTCCCAAATTTACAACTAATGCCCATTAGTGAACTTGTATGTTTATACTATACGAGGTTCCAAATTAGTGGAAAAGAGAATCAAATGTCCATTCTTTTGTTGGCCAATTTGAGTGAGAGCCAAAAGAATCTTATGAAGATTCCTGAGCTGTGATGGGGCTCTCCCTTTCTTATGAATCTGTAATGTTGTTGAGCAAATTGTTGTCTTCTTCGTAGCTTTGGAATTTTTTTTACTTTTGTTTCCTTGACATTTTTAAAATGGAAGTAGAAGCTATAAGTGGTTACTTTAAAGATCTTTCCCCTGTAATAAAAATAATTTAGGTTAGCTATTGAGAACATGCAATCCCCAATTGACTGATTGTTGACTTTGAAGCATATATTTGGATTCTCTTGGTCTTATATCTCAGTTTTTCTTCTTTCATGTGATAGATTTTATACTCACAATGAGCATGTCATAGTTATCAAAGAGTTATTTATGTTAATTTTTTTTTATATATATCCCTGGTCTATTTTTCATCCCAATATTATTGTAGGAGCCAGTTGAAGTTTCTGGACTTCCTAAGGAGATTAGTAAAGTTTCAGCTGGTTATCATCATTCCTCAGCTATTACAGGTGTGGAGTTGACTTATGAATCATTAATTATTTACTTTTGTTGTGGAGAAGAGCAAAATCTGTGAGATTTATTTCCTTTAAGGAAAAATGATAATTTTAGTAGTTGTTTTATTTAGCAGTTACTAAAATTGTAATTATAGCTATATGTGTGCATAGTCCTGTATGTCTATATATATATGGTGTCCCTCCATTAAGACATCATTAAGAATAAGAAAATATTCCCTCTCTTCTCCCGTGGACGTAGGCCTTAGAGCCGAACCCGTTACATCTTTGTGTCTTTCATTCTTTTATTTTTACAATAAGGTATCAGAGCTTTAGACTCGTACAACTGGGAATACGTTTTTCAGCCTTTATCGCCGAAATCTTCTGTGCAGGCCTTCATTGCCGAATCTTTGTGGTTGGTTTTCATCGCCATCACTGTGTCTGACTTACATCAGTCGGAACCCTCTGTCTTTTGTCGACGTTGTTGCAAACCATCTCACCATCGTTGCTCTGATTCGTGCGACTGGTTTGCTTCTCACCATCGTCGCTCTGATTCGTGCGACTAATTCGTCGACGCTGTTGCACACCTTCTCTCCATCGTCGCGACTGGTTCGTCTCATTTTCTTCAGCTAACGGAGCCTGATATTTGCATCGTTTTCTTCCTCTTTGTCTGAATTTTTTTATTTTTTTATTTTTTATTTTTCTTTTTCTTTTTTGAGTTTGTAACCTATAAAATAAAAAAAATAAAAAAAAGGAAACATGTTGGTTACTTCCGAAATGGTGCAGAATGAAGAAGCAGTTGACAAAACGGAGAAAGGAGAACTACCAAACATTCAGGCAGCATACAGACTTAATGGAAAGAATTATTTGAAGTGGTCTCAGCTGGTGCGTACTTTTCTAAAGGGCAAAGGGAAATTGAGTCATCTTTTGGGCAGTGGACTTACACCTAGAGATCCTAAGTTTATAGCGTGGGATAACGAAGATGCTTCTATAATGGCGTGGCTATGGAATTCAATGACGCCAAACTTAGTGATACATGCATGTTTCTAACTACCGCCAAAGACATTTGGGATTGCGTTCATCAGACATACTCTAAGGCCCATGATGCAGCCCAAGTGTATGAGATCAAAGTGAAAGTTGGAACAACAAAACAAGGTAACATGACAGTCATCGAATATGCCAATGTATTGAAGAATCTCTGGCAGGAACTTGACCATTATAGGTGTATTGAGACTAAATGCCCTGCAGATGCTGTAGTTTTAAAGAACTATATTAATCAGGATCGGGTCTATGACTTCTTGGCTGGGCTCAATGCAGAGTTTGATGAAGTGAGAGTTCAGACTCTCAACAAAGAATTGCCAACTCTGAATGAGACTATCTCTACTATCCGGACTGAAGAAAGCAAAAGAAGTGTTATGCTCACACCTCAGAAGATGGAAGGCTCAACTATGGTTGCCGATCGGGAAAATGATCAGAAGACTCACATTCCGCGTGCTGAATCATCAAAGGTCCCAAATCGAGACAATAGGGACAATCTATGGTGTACTTATTGTCAGAAGACTAGACATACCAGGGAGAAGTGTTGGAAACTTCACATGACAAGCCTTCAACTTCCAGTAAAGAATGGGGCTACAAAGGAGGACAGCAGAAGACCAGTGGACAAACACATCTGTCTACTGAACAAACAGTTGCAGACTCCCCGGTGCCAGAAGCATTCAACCAAGACGACATTGAAAGATTGAAATATTTGCTTGGCACACTGGACGAACCTCTCAGGTACCTGTTCATTGGCCCATTCAGGTGACTTTCTTATTTCTATTGGATTTAACGTCTCGGATAAGTCTTTTGCTAACTCTTGGGTTATAGATTCTGGTGCTATTGATCACATGACCAATTCCCCCAATATATTTTATACCTACAACCCATGTCCTAGTAGTCGGAAAATAGCCACAACTGATGGATCCTTAACCACAGTTGCTGGTATAGGTGATGTTCACATCAGCCCCACCCTTACACTTAGAAATGTTTTTCATGTTCCTAAACTATCTACTAATCTTTTCTCTATTCAAAAACTGACCCATGATCTGAGTTGTAATGTAACCTTCTTCCCTACACACTGTGCATTTCAGGACCATGACTTGGGGACGACGATTGGACGGGCTAAGGAACAGGACGGGTTGTATTACCTTGAGGCACCAGTACTTATCAAGAGTAACACTTCATTTCTTTCCGAGCACAAATTATCCAATAAAGAAAAGCTATGGCTTGATCATCGCCGCCTTGGCTATCCTTATTTTCGAACCCTTAAAATTATGTTTCCTTTTTTGTTTAAGTCTCTCAATGTTGAAGATTTTCATTGTGAAGTGTGTGAACTTGCAAAACACAAGCGTATATCTTTTCCACTTAGTAATGAAAGGAGTTCAGATCCTTTTGATCTCATTCATAGTGATATTTGGGGTCCCTCTTCAATACCTAATGTTTCTGGAACGTGATGGTTTGTGTCCTTCATTGATGATTGTACTAGAGTCTCGTGGATATTCTTACTGAAACAAAAATCCGATGTGAGCTTTGTTCTTCCTACCTTCCATAACATGATACACACCCAGTTTGGTGCTAAAATCAATAGATTTCGATCTGACAATGCTAGAGATTATTTTAATCAAACATTGACCAATTACTTCCAAAACGAGGGAACCCTTCATGAATCATCCTGTGTTCACACCCCACAACAAAATGGAGTTGCTGAGAGAAAAAACGGCCACTTGCTTGATACACCCCGAGCCTTTTTATTTCAGAATACTATGCCTAAGTCCTATTGGGGGGAAGCTGTCCTTAAAGAAACAGGGAAGCTAGCATGCAAACCTATGAATACTCCTATTGATCTTAATCACAAGCTTGGAGAAGCTGAAGATGCGCTGACTATTAATAAGGAGATGCACTGATAAGCAAACCACCTGCCAATGTCCCCTCCAGCCCGGTTGAATGCTATTAATGAAAGGGAAAAGACCGGCATTATCCTCTACAACCTCCTCCACGTGCATGACAAGGAAGTGATGACACCATCTACGCCACGCCTCTTTAGAGAATGGGCAGTGCCAAAGTAAATGACCAATAGATTCCGAATTCTGATTGCAAAGATAACACCAAAATGGAGATAAGCACATATTTGAGAATCTTTTTTGTAACATGTCAATAGTGTTCATCTTTCCCTGGGCAGCCACCCAACCCAAAAAATTAACTTTAGATGGTACTTGTGCTTTCCATATGAGGTTATAGTGAGGGAAGGTGGGGATATTAGGGTCGTTAAGGATAGCATTGAGGAAGGATTTGGAGGTAAAATTGCCCGTTGGATCCCAAGGCCAAAGAATTCTATCACTATCCCCAGATGGTTCACACCCCACAAGTATGCTAAGAAGGGAATCGACATCCCCCTCCCCACGGGGATAAGAATTACTACCTAAGTGCAGATCCCATCCCCCGATGGTTCCTCCCCTAGGATCTTGGGCTCTCCTAAAGGTCGCTAACGGATTATTATGGTGTAAAGAACGTTGATAAAGATGTGAAAAGCTTCGTTCCCACACCATGGATCTTCCCAAAATTGAATGGAATCACCTCTTTCGGGTTTTAGTCTGATCAAGGGCAAATAGATTGGGTAGACAAAAGATATGAATTTCCAAGGACCCCTAAATGTTGATCTGGTTGCTAACCCAGCATCCCTGCGGCAGTCCCTCAGTCCATGCCTGTTACAGATAACTCTCCGCCATAATTAGTCCGTTTCACGAGAAAATCTCCATAACCATTTGCCAACCAAGGCTCTGTTCCTAATAACAATATTTCCTACACCCAGCCCACCTTGCTCGATCCTCCTTTGAATAGTGCTCCAAGCCACAAGACGTGAACCCCGCACCTTATCAACATTCTCCCATAAGAAATCCCTCATGAGTCTTTCAATTCTATTTGCCACCATTACAAGCACCTTGAAGACTGAAAGATAATATGTAGGAAGGGCATCCAACACGGATTTAATGAGAGTAAGTCTCTCTCCTTTGGATAAATAACTTCTGTTCCATCCGTCAAGCCTCCTTGAAACCTTGGAGATCACTGGCTCCCAAAAGTCAAATTTAGATGGATTGCCCCCTAAAGGCATGCCTAGGTATTTCATAGGCCAACACCCCGAGGAACAACCAACTCTGTTTGCCATATTGTCCAACCATTCCTGTTGGACCGATACCCCTGCCAATTGACTCTTCGCCATGTTGATAACCATACCAGACATCCAGCAAAAGCATTTTACCACCTTTGATGCATTAACGATGCACTCCTCATTCCCCTCCAAAAAGATCAGTGTGTCATCAACGAACTGCAAATGAGTGACTTCCACTTTTTCTCTCCCAACCACGAAACCCTCGATCAAATCAACATCCTTTGCTTTGTCTAACATTCTACCCAACACATCTGCCACTAGAGTGAATAGAAACGAGGACAACGGATCGCCCTGCCTTAAACCCCTCTCACCCAAAATCTTCCCCCTAGGCGTTCCATTAATGAAAATCGAAGAAGATACTGAACTCAAACAACCTTGAATCCATTTCCTCCACTTCTAGGGTTCATTAGAACATAATTAAGAAATTTCCAATTAACCATACCATATGCTTTAGCAAAATCAAGCTTGAGCACCACCCCTTCATGACGACGAACTTTGTAATCTTCCACCAATTCGTTGGCTACTAGCACCGTATCAATTATTTGACGTCCTTGAACAAAGGCCATCTGATACTCAGAGATCGTGGTGTGTAAAACACCCTTCAATCTATTTGCTAGCGCTTTCGCGATTATCTTGTAAAGACAAGTGATAAGGCTAATGGGTCGAAAGTCTGTGACTTTGCGAGACATCGTCTTTTTGGGGATCAGACAAATATATGTTTCATTAGTACATCCGTTGACTATCCCAGTTTGATGGAACTCTGTGAGTACCTTCATGAGGTCCTCATTGACAACATCCTAGTAACTTTGAAAAAATGCCATAGTCATGCCATCAGGCCCTGGAGCCTTTGATCCTTCACACTCAAACACAACTTGCCTTATCTCGTCTTCAGCAAAAGGCAATTCAATCTCCTCACTATCCGACCCACTGATAGGGGACCATTCAAACCTATCCACTCCCAATGAAGACTGCCCGCTACTAGAAAAAACATTTATGAAATACTCAGTAATCTCTGTCGCAATCGCGTCCTCATCTTCCACAATTGCCCCATCCTCACTCTCCAGTCTTGCTATGGAATTAATAGACCTTTTTCCACTCATCAACCTATCAAAGAATGTAGAGTTAGCGTCACCATCCTTAAACCATCGAGCCCTGGACTTAATGATAGCTGCCCTATCCTCGACCTTACAGAGTTTCCATAACTCTACTTTAGCAAACCTTTTTTCGCGAGCCAATTCTTCATTCCAATTCGGACTACCTTCCTTTCTGTCCAACCTTTGAACCAACTCTTCAAGCTCCTCCCTCCGCATCATTTCCCTCCCCATGATTTCTTTTCCCCAATCATGAAGCCTATATTAGAAAGTATTTAGAAGTGTCTAAATAGAGTTATAATAGAAATTATAGAATTAGAAAGATGTTATCATGTTATCGATAGCTTAAAAAACTTATTTTTAAGTGTTTTAGGAAGTTTTTAAGTTGTTACAAGGGAGTTTTCTATCTAAGGAGCTCCAATTACAAAATGGAATCAATTAATACATCAATTATTTTTCTCTTTGACTATTCTATTGAGTTGAAATCGATTTTGGTTATTTTCGTTGTTGCTTCCACGACAAATTTACATCAAAACTATGTTAGATTGTAAAATCCACTGTAACTATTGAGGTTGTTTATACTCCAAATCAATTTATGTTTGCCCCTTTTGTAATTCTAGTTAACTTCGCAAGACTTTAGGTTGCTCTAAAATATTTAACTTTGGCTACCCAATTTTTTAAGTGGTTGATAACAATGTGCTGTCATGTCTACAATTCATATTGAGTTAGGTGCAAAAAACATAGAAGCTAGAAGTTCTTTATTTTCAAATGCAAATTGTTTCATATTTTATGATTTTTATGCTATTTATGTTTGGTGCATTTTTCGAAATATTATGCTTTTAGGTTTGCAAAAGAAATTCATCTTTAATGTTGGCACCCCAAGAGCTCATTCTTTTGCTATTTTGGGACTTGCCAATGTTTGATAAGTTCTCTAAGATATTCTTGTTTCTACAAAATCTTCCACTAAAGATAACTTGCCAATAAATATTTGTGGATCTTTCCAAACCTTCTTTTTTTGAACTCCATTTCATTTTGCTTCTTGATGTTGATTCAACGTAGACTAATTGTTAATTGGTTTTATTAACTAAATCATTTTTAATAGCTTATTCGCCGAATTACCATCTGTCGTATTTATCATGTTAATTAATGGAAGTTAAAATATCATTTATTTTTCCTATAGTTGTAAACTGCTATATTTTCTCTTCATAGTTTGATGATCCCAAGTTGCTAACAATAGGATGTGGAAACTATTTTCTGTCATTTAACCTTTTTCATTCTTTTTGACAAGAGTGTGAATTCTTTCAATAGTTGATGGGGAGCTGTACATGTGGGGAAACAACTCCAGTGGACAACTAGGCCTTGGAAAACGTAATATACTGAACCTTTCATGATTTATGTGATAAAACTATTAGTATAATTTGTTAAATTTGTTGGTCTTTAATTTATCTAATTCCATCTAGTTTTGTTCCTCATTTTCTTTGTATTATTGCTTGTTGAAAGCTGATGCAATATGTTTTTGGTCAGTTATCTTATATGGCAGTGTTTCCATTTAGTCTTGGGTATGTGGTTATGAAATTTGTTTGAATTTCCACCATCGAAAGGTAACCTAGTAAATCAATCTTGTTCTAAAAATTTGCTGCACTTAATGTTGTGGCCATCAAATTGAGGAAAACTCAAATCATATGAATTGCAACTTGGCTCAGCACCAATTGATATATATTGGCCTAGACTAGAAAATTACCTTGCATATGAACTGCATCCTAGATCATATGAAAAGAAACTCATATGATTTGCTTCCTAACCTTACTATCCAACAATTTGTATGTTTTAGGTTACCAAATGCATAAAGGACAATACAATTTTACAATCTAACCATTTTTGTATATGCTCCTTAAACCATAGGAAAACCCCTTCAAAATGGGTTTATGATGTCAACGAAGTTTGTTCCTATCCAACAACAAAATATCTTTTAACCTTATATGCTCAGGGGATTTGACTTTTTCCTTTCCCATCTTCATTTTCTCTTTTATTTAAGCTTTTTCATAGAGCAAACTAGCAAAGCAAGATGTGTTGAATTCTGGTCATTTTTGTGTAGGTATAGAGGAAAGGTTGCTTCCAAGGTTCAAGCAACCATACATCTACTTTTAGATTGGATCATCTTCTTGTTTTATTTATTTATAATAAGAGACATTGTTCATATTGGTCCTTCAAACTGCGGGTAATGTTTGGAATGGCTTGTGTTTTTGTGGTCAATTCCTTTGGGTGTTAGAGAAAATATTTTCTGTTCATAGATCCAAGGTTCTTTTTTTTTAATAGAAACTAGATAGTATTATGTAAATATAAACGATCATGTACAAAGAAGGAGGACTTTGGATAGTAGGTTACCTCCTGCCCCCCATCATGGAATTACAAAGGTTCCCCCTACCCCTAACCCAATCATTAATTGTATACCCTCTAGACAATTTACTGTTGCGACCCAGAATGAAGCTAGTAAGTGAGTTTTCCCAAACCCTAGCCGCTGAATGTTCCTTGCCATAAAAAATTCTTCTGTTCTTTTCCTTCCATATAGCCCATGGCACTACTAGGCATACCACCTTCCAATGTCCCCTCCATGATGGTTGTATGGTATTCATGTATGGTAAAATGTCTTGGCCCACGTACTTCTTATCAGTCTTTTGTGTTCCAAAGAAGGTAGTGGCTTTATTGGAAAAACTGATGAGGGATTTCTTATGGAAGGGGGAGGAGAAAGAGAAGGGCCTCATTTATTGGCGTGGAATATTGTCCAAAGGAAAGTTGACCAGGGTGGTTTGGGCGTTGGGAACATTTCTGTAAAGAATAAAGCAATGGTTGTTAAATGGTTATGGGGGTTCTCTAAGGAACAAGATTAGTTGTGGGGAAGAGTTATTAGAAGCAGACATGGCCTACGGTGCAATCTTAGGGATGCTGGGCTTGCCACTAGAGCAACCTTTAGGAGCCCATGGAAGTTCATTTTCTCTATCCACAATACCTTTCTGCCATTGCTTTGATTCAAACTTGGAAATGGGGATATGATTTGGTTCTGGGAGGACTCATGGTGTGGTACTTCTACCTTTCAAAATCTTTACCCTAACCTATATCGACTATCAACCTTTCATAATAAACCTGTTATTGAGTGTGCAAGAGTCTCGACTATTGGGTAGGGGGTGTCACTTTCCTGGTACTTACATTTAGGTAGGAATATTTTGGAAAAGGAGGTGGTTTTCCTAATTGGTGCACTTGAAGGTTACCTCTCCAAGGAAAGTGACAGGGTGTGTTGGCCTTGGGATCCTTCTAGTTTGTTTACCACTAATTCATTTTCTGCCATTCTTCTTGATAACTTGTCTCTCCCCCCCTTTATTCCCACCACCTCATATGGAAAGCGCATGTTCCTTCAAAGATGAAAATTTTGGGTTGGGTAGCTACCCATGGAAATTTGAACACTGACAACGTCTTGCAACTGAGGTTTCCAAACATGTGTCTTTCACCATTTTGGTATTATCTTTGTAGATAAGAGCTTGCGTTAGTGGAGCATATTTTATATTATAAATATATTGTTAGATAGGAGTGCTCATTTGCTCAGGAGGCATTTCAAGAGAAATTGATTTTGGAGCTAAAGACAAATAATGCATCTAAAATTCATCTAGAGAGAGCCTATTTATGTCATACTAAATAGTGAACAATGAAAAAGCCATCTTTGTTCCATGATGGCAACCTCATTTAGAAAAAAAATGGGGAAAGTTGATATATGAATTCAGCCTCTTAATTATCAATATTTTACCTGAATATGGGGTCCTGTTAGAAATGTTTGCTAAGATGTACGTAAGATTTTGAGTGGGTGCTTGTTTTTGTAGGTTCTTTGTTAAGGGACAACTCTCTCCAGCCTCCACCCCTAATCCTCCAAATTTGCAACTATCACCTTTGCCATTTTGAACTGCAAGTTTTTGGGTACACCGTACACAATAAGATTGCCACTCCAGACAATGACCAATGGTCCAATCTTGTGAAGATCAGAACGGATCCAACTGTAATTTCTGCGGCTTTGGAAAAAGAATGAAGTCTTTGGACAGTTTTTAAAGTCGATGACTTGTTTACAGTATGCATAGTGAAATTTTTGTGATATAAGAATAGTTAAGTGTTTATTTTTCCCTTTGATACTAAGTTTAATATTCAATTGACATGCCTGTTTATTATTGCTGAGGATTATCTTTTCAAATGTTGACATATTTGTCTCACCCATTTTTTTTTTTTTTTTTTTTCTCACCTTCATAATTATTTATCAAATACTGTACTAAAGAATTTAAGAGCATATTCTACTGGTTTTGATGGTATTAATGTTACTGTGTGTAACCTTGCAGGAGTAGCAAAAACAGTTCCCACACCTAGTAGAGTTCACTGTCTGAATGATACACAAATTAAGATGATATCTTTGGGTTCTGAACACTCAATAGCTATAACAAGTATGTGATTTTGTGACTTAAAAGGCTTAAGCTGTACATAAGTTGGCATTTGAAACTATAGAATTATATTTACTCCATTTTCAACATTGTAAAGATAGTGAACAAACAGATAAACTCTTATTAGGGGGTTGGAAATTATCTTTATCTTGTTTTACTAGATGAAGGGGAGGCCCTGAGCTGGGGTGCTGGTGGATCTGGGAGGCTTGGTCATGGCCATCAATTAAGCTTCTTTGGATTTCTAAGAAGTACAAGGTTTGTTAAGTCTTACAATACCTAAATATTATTGAGAACAAGGTTTGTTAACTCTTACAATACCTAAAGCATTACATAATTGACTTATATATATATATATATATATATATATTTGTTTTTTTTTTTTGAGAAGAAACAAGTATAGGGTCCCACCCCTCCCTGTGGGAAATCCAACCCCTTGCGGGATTGACTATACCCACCCCAACAACCCGACTCGCATCCAGCGGCCCTCAAACCAGGCCCACAGTCAGTCACCGCAGCAACCTGCGTAAATAAGAGAAATCGAGCGCATCTGGTAGTCGCCTGCCGACATCTCGACTTGAACTCTGGTCTCCGTGAAATAAACCCGACGCTCGAACCACTGGATCAACGGGCTGTTGGTAATTGACTTATATATTGATTGTAGTATTACTCTCAAATCAATGAGAATTTTTTATTTGCAAGTAGACAAGATGAGTTATAATACTTTCAGGGTCAATTCCATAGAGATTATCTAATGTGACAACAAAGTAACGATAAATTGATGAATTAATGATGCAAAAACATACTAAGGAATATAAGAATATTTTAACAATTGATGGTTTTTTATTTAAATAAATGTCACTTAGTTAAAATTGAATGTAAATTCATTTTAACCAAAAGATAGATCAATTAAAATATTTATTTATTAATTGTTCTATTAATGGTTTAATTGATCTATTTTTTAGTTAGAATAAATTATATTCAATTTTAAGATGGACATTTATTTAAAATAAAATCCATGAATTTTTAAAATAATACTTATATGCCTTGGTATGTTTTTACATAATTCATCAGTTAATCATTACAGACAATCTCTATAAAATCAACTTTGTAAGTATTACAACTCTTCTTGTATGCTTGCAAGCAAAAATTCTCATTAATTTGAGAGTAACACGTTTTTGGCTCTAATGTCCAGGAATATACAAAGACTTCCACTCAAAATGCCTTTTATCTTTGTATAGGTTATTTGCATCCTATCTAGTAATATATAAATATCGATATAGAATCAGTTCTTCTCTCTCTCTCTCTCTCTCTCTCTCTCTCTCTCTCTCTCTTTTTGTTTGCAAATCTTTTTTTCAACTTTTTTTCAACTTTTTTCCATTATATATATAAATATAACAATAGATATATGTATGTACATACTTTTAGTGTACTTATGGAGTCGATCAACCAATTCTTGAAACATAGTTGAACTTTATAACCTGTGTAGGCTTTAGGAAGATCACTATTAATGCTCAAAGCCTAACTCCAAGCTTCATCAAATGTGAGTGCAATTTTAGGAGTTTATGATTATCTATTTATCATATTAATTTATGACCCATAATCCATAGTCCATCAAATACATATAACCATATTTGTATATGTATTTAATCAATACATATAGCTCACATAAACATATTGGTATATGTTTGCATCAATTAATCATGTGCCTATATTATTCCATCCCATGATCAATATATAATTACTAATCCAATATGATCTAATTATAATCCAAGTATAATTTCAATGGATCAATTCACATATTTCTTAACATTATGAATTTTAATAAATAATAATCCATCAGTCCACCTTATTACTCATATGAGGTTATTTATTTAATTAATGCACCTTATCTATCACATAAGGTCATTATCCCAATTCGATCTTCCTTCCTAAGGTTATTATCTTAATTAATTCACCTTATTCATAATAAGGTTACTATCCAAATTAATTCACCTTATTCATATAATAAGTTTATTATCACAATTAATTTACCTTATTCATATAATAAGGTTATTATTTTAATTATTATGCCTTATTCATTATATAAGGTCATTTTTTAAATTTAATTAACCTTATTTATCTCATAAGGTTATTAATCAATTGAATTCACCTTACTTATCAAATAAGGTTATTATCAATTAATCTACTTTATTCATCAAATAAAGTCATTATCAGTGTTTTCAAGGCGGCGCCTAGGTGCCTTGGGTAGTGGCACTGCCTAGGCGGTTTGGGGAGGTCTAAGCAAATATTTTTTTAAAAGGGTTTTTTAAATTTTTTTTTTTTTGTTAAAACCGGTGAAATCCTCTCCCTCCTTCCACTTCGACTTCTGCAAACCCTAAATACATTTATGTATATAATTATTAATTTATATTATATAAATTAATAATTATTTAATATATAAATTAAATTAATAATTACATATATATATATATGTAGTGAGGGACCAATGAATAAATAAATAAATTTTTCAGGGACCTTTAAATAAATATTTTATATCCCGTCTTAATCCCGCCTAGGCCCCGACTCGCCTAATTAAGGTTTACCGCCTACCACTGCCTTTCTGCCTGGACAACACTGGTCATTATTCCAACTTAATTAACCTTATTTATTTTATAAGGTTATTAATCCAATCTCATAAACCTTATTTATTATCTAAGGCTATTAATCCAATTTATTTTATCTTATTTATATAATAAAGTTACTTTTCCAATTAATACTCCTTATTAATATAATGAGGTTATTTTCTCGATTTAATTAGGGGAAATTTGGCCAATTGAATTCAAAATGGTGGGAAAACGATATTTGACCTACAACATGAATTGCTAAAATTCTAACCCATTTTTTTTTTGAGAAAAAGACTAGAATACCTTTTTTATTTTTATTTCTTATGAGAACATCTCTTAAACCTAACGTTTTTCCATAAAAATGTTTTGGGAGATTTTGGCGTTCATTGTCGCTGGCAAAGATCACTCATTTCATCTTGTCGGAGAAAACAAGCTTCACCGAAAGAGCACGCATCTCATCTAGTTGGGGAAAACTGTTGGAAGAACACTCATTTCATTTAGCTAGAGAACTTGGGGGTAATCCATCAAGGTTTGATTTCTGGGGACCAATGGTGTCTAAGGTGGCCAAAAGATTAGATGGATGGAAAATATGTTTTTTGTCTAAAGGAGGTCGCCTTACATTAATCAAATCTATGTTGGATGCCCTTCCAACATATTATCTCTCCGTATTCAGGATCCCCAGGAAGGTGGCTGATAGTTTGGAGAAGTTAATGAGGGATTTCTTATGGAAGAACAAGGATAAGGTGCATGGTTCTCATCTTGTGGCTTGGAGAATTGTTCAGAAGAAGGTGGAGTAGGGTGGTTTGGGAATTGGAAATATTTCAGTTAGAAATAAAGCCTTGGTTGGAAAGTGGTTATGAAGGTTTCCTATTGAGCAAGAGCAGCTGTGGGGGAAGGTGATCAGAAGCAAGCATGGGCTTAGGGATAATCTACGGGATACTGGTGTGGCCATTAGGAGTACTTATAGGAGCCCTTGGAAATTCATTTTTTCTGTTTATCCCTCCTTCCTTCCTTTAACTAGACTCAAATTGGGGAATGGTAATTTAATACGATTTTGGGAAGATTCATGGTCTGGGAATGGTTGTTTTCTAATCTTTTTCGGCGTTCTAGTCTCCATAATAGGCCTATTTCTGAGTTTGTTAGGAGTGGTATGGATGGGGGCGGGGGCCCTCTGTCATGGGATTTGCATTTGGGGGGAAATCTATCACCTAGGGCTTAACAGGAATTGGGGGTCCCTCCTAAATTTTCGTGAAGGTTGTTATCTTTCAAGCGACAACGATAGAATTCTTTGGCCTTGGGATTCCTCGGGTTTATTTTCTACTAAGTTCTTCTTTGAAGCTATTCTTAATGTCCTTGATGCTACCCTTTCACCTATCACAACCTACTATGGAATGCATAGGTGCCATCAAAGGTTAAGTTCTTGGGATGAGTAACTGGCCAATGGGAAAATCAATAGGGGGGATATGTTGCAAAAAAAATTCCCAAATATGTGCTTATCCCTTTCTTGGTGCTATCTGCGTCGACAGGATGTGGAGACCGCTAGACATTTATGTTGGAGTTGTCCCTTTTCTAGAGATGTTTGGAGTAGGTGGTGTGTCCATTTCCCAGTCATGAGTGGTGTGGGCGATGGGGGCCACTCCATAAATATTTTCCCCTTTATAGAAAATATCCCTTCTTCGTGGAGAGACCATTGGAAGGTTATGTGTTTAGCGGTGCTATGGTCCTTATGGAAGGAAAGGAATAGGAGGGTGTTTGATGGTGTGTTGTATCCGACGGCTATGGTCTGGGAGCAATCTCATCTCCTAGCCTCCTTTTGGGTAGCAAATAGTAAGCTATGTAATGGGTTTGCTCTAAGTGATTGGCTTAGAGGTTGGGGCAATTTTGTGTAGAATGATTGTGTTGTGGCTCGAGATAGGGCCCAATTTTTGTACAACCAGTTACACATACAGATATACACATATATAAAAATTTTTAGTTTCTTTTAAAAAAAAATGAGATTTGTCGGAAGAATACCCATTTTGACTTTGTGTGCCGGCGAATAATAGAAGCGACAATCTTCTTTCATTCAACACTCTAATTGAGAGATTATTCAAAGGTAAGCATTTTCACTTTCAATGATTGCATTTCAATTTACATAGACTGTCGTTGACTGATGTAGACCTTAAATGCATTAGTTTAGGTAGACCTTCAAAGATTGGCTCACGCAAGACCTTTTTAAACAATCGTAGACCTTCGTAGACCACATGGTCTACTGTTAAACCTTCAGTGTTTGTGTTTCAAAATCGGACTATTCAT
This sequence comes from Paratinospora sagittata, assembly GCA_035771175.1. Lineage (NCBI taxonomy): Eukaryota > Viridiplantae > Streptophyta > Magnoliopsida > Ranunculales > Menispermaceae > Paratinospora > Paratinospora sagittata. The sequence continues at coordinate 25,523,111 of CM069594.1, forward strand.
AGAGCGTAAGAACATTTTAGACAATTGTAGACCTTTCATAGACTATCAATGGTTATGGCTCAATTTTTGACCGTCATAGACTCTTTATTTTAGGTAGAACTTTAAGATTGTAAAACTTTTGTTGGGAGGTCTTCAATATATCATTTACGGTTTATGTAGGTCTATGATGGTCTACCCTGCCCCAATGAATGAAGTCCACTATATCATTTTATTACATCAAAGTTGAGTTGATTAATGAAGCATTGTGAATATACCTGTTCCCTCAAACTGATGAATATTGCGTGGTGGTATATTTATTGGAAGTTGAGTTATTTTTTAATCTCCACTTTGTCAAAGAGTTGAACTAAAGAAGAGAGTTTTCTTCTCGGTGAACTCGATCTCTTCGTTTTTCTTCGGCAAAGTCGGTTCTTCTTCTCCAACGATTCTTGTATTCTCCAGTGACTATAAACATGACAGATTTTGTTTTCCTCTGGCAACTCTAGATATGGGAAATGGAGATCTCGTGAAATGTGAGAAAAGGGAAAATCTCGGTCAAATTTTAATTTTGTTTTGTTTGAGGGAAAAGGATATTATTGTCTTTTCCACTAAAAAATGGGATAGAATTTTAGGAATTTAAATTCTAGGTCAAATACCATTTTCCCACCAATTTTAAAGTAAATTGGTCAAATTTCCCTTTAATTAACCTTTTTTTTCTAATAACGTTATCATTTTAATTTACCTAATTTATCCTATAAGGTAATTTATCCAATTTGATTTACCTTATTTACCCTTTAAGGTTATTATCATAATTTCGTTAACCTTATTTATCTTATAAGGTCATTATTCAAATTCCATTAACCTTATTTGTTCTATAAGGTTATAATTTCAATTAATATTATTAATTGCTTTACATCATTACCCTTACTTTATTAATATCTTCTAATCACACATCATAATACTCTAGACAGAAGTTCATACACATAATCAAGTGATGTATACAATAGTATGTGGTATAACCCTAGTTTATCAACTGAAATTCCATTTTAACTCAAAACCTAGGGTATCACATTCCCAATTCACCAAATGGCAACCCTTAGTCTTCATATCACCTTTCCATGATAATCTTCTCATTTTCAGTTCAATCTCTCTTGCCACCCTCTTCGGAATTCGTAATATAGATAAGTAATAGGTCAGTTTAGCTCTCAACACTGATTGAGAGGAGTGAATTCCCCACAAAGCTTCTTTGACATGCCTTCGTCCACTCAAATAAGTTGTCCTTTGATTGAAGGTTATAAAGCGGTGGAGATATGATATTGAAATCCTTAATAAACCTTCTACAAAATCTTGCATTAGAATGGATCTAACATCCTTAATAGTTTTTGGGACGAGAAATTTAGTGATTACGATAATTTTATCTTATCTACTTCAATTCCTTTGGGGGAGATAATGTGTCCAAGTAGAATCCCTTAAAAAATTATGAAATGATGCTTATCCCAATTCAAAGTGAGGTTGGTCTCCCACATGACAACACCTTTTTTAGATTGTTTAAACAATCATCAAAGGAGTCTCCAAACATAGAAAAATCATCCATAAATACTTCAAGAATTTTTTCCACCATCTCACAAAATATACTCAACATGTAACTTTGGAACGTTGCTAGAGCGTTATAGAGGCCAAAAAGACATCCTTTGGTATGCAAATGTCTCGAAAGGACATGTGAATGTGGTCTTTTCTTGATCCTTAGGTGCAATCTCTACTGGTTATATCCTAAATTACCATGTAGGAAACAACAGATGAGTGGTCAACTACTCTTTCTAAAATTTGGTCCATAAATGGCAAGGGGAAATAATCCTTCCTAGTTACTAAGTTCAATTTTCTGTAATTAATGCAAACTCTCCAACCAATGGTGACTCTAGTTGGTATTAATTCATTATTAGGATTCTTGACTATAGTCACGCCGAATTTCTTTGGGAAAACTTTGGTGGGACTAACCCTTTGATTATTAGAAATAGCGTATGTGATCCCAATGTCTAGTAACTTTAGGACTTCCCCCCTATCCACCTTTCATGTTAGGTTTAGCTTTCGCCTCATTTGTTGAGATGGTTTAGCATTATCTTTCAAGTGTATATTATGGGTACACACCGGAGGAGGGAAATACCTTTTATATTAGCAATGGTTCAGTCTATTGCACCTTTGTGTTGCTCAAAGACCTTAAGCAAATTTTCCTCCTGGTAGAATCTAAATGAGAGGAAATGACCATAGGAAAAATTTCATCTTGTCCCAAAAATGCATATCTGAATTCAGAAGGCAATGGTTTTAGCTCAAAACTGGGTGGTTGGACAATTGATGGGAGGGCTACAGGATACTTGGAGATGACTCCTCAAAACGTGTCCTCCACTGTCAGTTTCCATTATCCAAACGTAATCCAAGAAAGTAGTTATATAATTAATGCAATCTCATTGCAAGTGGAACAATGAATCAAACAAGCCTCTGGAAGATTTAAACATCTTGACAAATGTTGTTGGTCTTGGAAGATAAATTAAAGTATATTCACCTCACATACATTAGTGTAAGCAACATCCTTTGTTGTTTACAAGTATTGAAAATGTTTAATTCCAATGTCATTGCCAAAGGATAGCTTCATCACAATTGATTAAAGCATTTGACGTTGCTCGGAATGGGTGACCCAAGATAACTAGCCCCCTCGACACTTTAATCGAACCATCAACTAGTTAAGTGTGACTGTGGTGGGATTTATTTCACCAACTCCCAGATGCTCATATATTGAGTAAGGTAGGTGATTAACTCTTGCCCCAAGGTCAAGTAAAGCATCCTCAAAACTAAAGTTCCCTATGACATAGGAAATGGTAGGGCATCCTGGATCTTTATAATTTGGTCTTATGTTGGATGATAGCATTGACTTGTTCAACAAGGAAAGCTTTTTTTTTAGACGTTTAAGGTATGCTTGACTGTAACCAAGTCCTTTAGAAATTTGGCATATGAAGGAATTTGTTTAATTGTGTCCAACAAGGGAACATTGATCTTAACCTATTTGAAGACTACCAAAATGTGTGCATTCGGGGTAGTCTTCTGTGGTGACTACAACCTTTGAGGAAATGGAGCCAGGATAGGACAATGGAATCCCTTAGTTGGCTTAGATTGATCATGCTCATTAACACTCTTTGGTGTCGGAGATTCCTCAGGTTGATCAACCTTTATTGAAATTTTCTTAGTAGTTACTTTGCCATTCCTTATGATTAATAGTCAGGCAAAAAGAATCTCAAACACAAAGTCGCAAGGCATTAATCTTGAAAATGTTGAATAAGATTCCTGCAACTGACCTGAATATTTTGGGATAAGCTTTATGTTGACATTCATGTATTAACACAGTAAGATTTTTCAATATGGCTCATTCAAAAAAATGAGATACTCTAGTAAGTTAATGCGTTTTGTCTAAGATATCTGTTCATCAAATGAGATGATAGTTTTACAAATGCCCCTATAGCTGTGTCAGGACTTTTGTTATCGGTTAGAACAAACCTATAATAGTTTCCATAAGGTTCTTAGAAACCGAGTGTGAGAAAATTTTGTACAGTCTCATCCCCCATGGAAAGTTTTTAATTGTTGTTCATTATGGTCAACACTGTATTTTGTGGTTACCTAATTTTCATTACCTTATCATTTCTACCATCTTAGGATCAGCATATAGAACTTTCATATTTTAATACAATTTAGTCTACTACCAAGATCAGTTTGCTTATGCAGCGAATATACACCAAGGCTTATCAAAAAACTTGAGGGGGTTAAGGTATTTTCTAAAGGAAATTTTATTCAGTGATATTAATATGGCCTGAGGTAATTGAAGTGATCGGCTTCATTTGTTTTTGTTGTGCAACTTTAGGTCAAAGCTGTTTCTGCTGGACTCTTGCATTCAGCTTGCATCAGTGGTAATTCTGCACCCCTTTTTTTATAAATAGTGTTCATCTTCTAGGGAATGCTTTCTGGTTTACTTCTTTTACATCCTTGCACTTGCAGAAAATGGCTCCATTTTTATATTTGGTGAAGGAACAGTATTTAGACTGGTAAGTGTAGCAAACTCACTGGCACATAATTGCAGATTTGTTTGGCCCATTCTTGGACCTTCAGTTGATCTAATCTGTGTGATATGTCTGAACTAAAAATCTCAGGGCTTTGCAGAAACCAACAATGTGACATCCCCATCCCCTATGAATGAACTGCCATTTTGTCAAGAAGTTGCATGTGGTGGTTATCACACATGTGTTATTACAAGTACGTCTTTTGAAAAAGCTGGACTTTTTATTTTATAATTTTCTTTCTTATGATGTAAAACTTTATTGGTGAAAAACATAAGTTTACAGTGGTTAATTTGAACTCTAATACAAACTATAAAGAATATGTAAACACACCATTTTAATGCATCTAATGCACCATGTGTACTCTTATGATGCGACAAAAATAATCAAAAAATTGAGCGATATTTTTGTACATTTGGAGAGTGTCAGGATTTAGGATTATTTTTAAATTAAGTTCCTTATATGGAACCAAAATTTGGAACTACCGCTAGATTTTATGGGCATTTAAAACTGTTTGAACCAAGAAAAAAAAAAGAGTTCTGTTGAAATTTAAAAATCTTCTTTTCTTATTCTTTACAGAAATTAGGGTGCGCTTTGAAGAAGAGAGATAAAAAGGTAAACCAAAATAAAACTTTTATTAAGAACAACAAAACTCCCTTGGGCTCGGCCTGAGGATTTGCTCCCCCTACGCATGCGAAACGTACAAACGTCGCGCTTAGTTAAATGGCTTTTGGAGTGACGAGCCAAACCTATGGGCTTTCGTGCGTGCATGCGCTTCCTCAATATCCTTTCAAGGTTTCAAGTTCTCAGAGAGTTGATGTAATATAAATGTTAATTTCAAAACTCTTAACTTTTTAATATGGGACTATTGGTTTTCACATTCAATACACGTTTTCCTAGAGGACATGCTTGCTATTACTTTCTTTTATTTATTTTTTGACAACATAGGGTTTTTGGTCTTTCACCCGACTAGTCCTTAGGGCCCTAGTTGCTCGAGTGAAAGACACCCCCGGTGGCCCCCCAAGCTCCATCGCTTGATGGTGGTGTTTCAAACCTAGGCCTATTGGGGTTAAGTTTAGCTCAGTTGCCACCACACAATCGTTTGGATGGTTCAATACTTCTTTATTCATGTTATATAAATTATAGTGTTGGGGGTCAATTGTTGTTTAAATAGTATTACTTTAATCATTTCAATAGAAGTTTTAAATAATGATTGTTATTTTTAGAATTGTGTAATACCCTAAAGTTCTGCATAAATAGTTTTCAACGTATACCTATGAGTTTTGAGCTCTAGTTATTTAAATTAACCCTACCCTATTAGTTTCAACTGTGTGGTTGGGTCTAGTAGGTTAGGCTTACAACAATAGGGTGATAGTGTGAGCAAGCATAATAGAGATAAAAACTTTCTCTGATGATTTATTCTGTAAAATAAGTCTAATATATACAAGACTCTAGGGCGGAAACTAAGAAGGAAAAAAGGAAAAAGAAATAAAGGAGAATAATCTCCAAAGAAACTATCTTTTGGAAGGAAATATCCTTTGGATTACAATTAAAAATAAATCCTAAACTAACTCCTACAAATTAGGGATAAATCTTATCCTTTTGGAATCTGTATATTCCATATATTTATTATTTTCTACACTCCCCCTCAAGCTGGTGAATATATATTTATCATTCCCAGCTTGTCGATCAATTCTCCAAAACTAGTCCTAGATAGGCCTTTAGTCAGCACATCGACAATCTGTTGCTTTGTCGGCACATAAGTCATACAGATCATGCGCTCCTCTATCTTCTCCTTGATGAAGTGCGATCAATCTCAACATGTTTGGTGCGGTTGTGATGTACTGGATTATGCGCAATACTAATGGCTGCTTTATTGTCACAAAATAGCTTCATTGGATTCTTTTTAACAATATTAGTTCACATGTAACCTTGGGCAAATGCCCCGAAGCTTCTGAGCTGCTCTTGGCGACAACTGTTTGCCTTTTGCTCCTCCATGTGATTAAATTACCCTAAACTTTTGTACAATAGCCTAAAGTAGACCTCTTATCCTCCACAGAACCGACCTAATCTGCATCTATAAAAGCCTCTACATTTTGAGCTCATGTTTTCTGAAGAACAAACCTTTCCTTGGAGTTGCCTTCAAGTACCTCAAGATTCGATAAACAACTTCAAAATGTTCTTCTAAAGGCAAGTGCATGTATTGGCTTACTATGCTTACAACAAAGGCAATGTCCAACCTTGTGCGTGCTAAGTAAATCAACTTTCCAACTAGCCGTTGGTACCTCCCCCTGTCTACAAGAACTCTATCTTCGGTTTTGGTGAATTTTTAGATTTTGATCAATAGGAGTTTCAACAGGTTTACATCCTAACATTCTCATTTCCTTTAGCAAATCAATAGTGTACTTCTGAAAAACTAGAATGCCTCTTTTACTTCTTGCAATCTCCATTCCCAAGAAGTATTTGAGTTGACCAAGATCTTTGATTTCAAACTCTCTTGCAAGAATCCCTTTTAGTCGTTCCAATTCTCCATCATCATCACCAGTCAAGATGATATCATTAACATAAACAATCAGAATTGCTTTCTTACTTCTTTGAGAATGTTTGTTGAATAAAGTATGGTCTGTTTGTACCTATCTGTACCCATACTTCGTAACAAACCACAGCCTTGGTGACTGTTTTAGACCATATAAAAACTTATTCAATTTATACACTCTCTTACTATCATTAGTTGCTTCAAATCCAGGAGGCAAGTCCATGTAAACTTCTTCATCAAGTTCTCCATTAAGGAAGGCATTCTTAACATCCATTTGATGAAGTGGCCAATTGAGATTAGCTGCAAGTGACAATAGAACTCGAATGGTATTTAATTTTGCGACAGGGGCAAAGGTTTCAGTATAGTCCAGACCAAATGTCTGGGTGAAGCCCTTTGCAACTAGGCGTGCTTTATATCTCTCAATAGCACCATTTGATTTATACTTGATGGTGAACACTCACTTACACTCGACTGGACTCTTTTCTCTTGGTAGTTCCACAACCTCCTATGTACTATTCTTCTACAAAGCATTCATTTCTTCTAAAACAACGACTTTCCAATTTGGATGTTTGAGGGCCCCCTCCAATATTTTTGGGGATTTCTATTTCCTCGATCTTTATAGTTAAGGCACGAAATGCTGGAGATAATCGACTGTATGATAGGAAATTGTACAATGGATGTTGTGTACAAGATCTTACCCCTTTCTTGAAAGCAATTGGTAGATCGAGGTGATAGAGGTCTTGTGATGAAACTTCAAGGTGGGCTTGCACCAAAACTTCAAGAGGTGGAGTGTTTGCAATATCCAACATGTCCATTCCTTTAGATTGTGAGGGTGAATTTACCTGCGAATTGGACCCATGGCAGTGCATGGGAAACGTGGAAGTTGGCATTTCTTGAGATGGAGAGTTATGTCGTGAATCGACACTAAGCTTCGTTTGATCAAGCCTATTGGAATCTTCACCTGTTTCCAAATCAATTACTGTTAATGGCATCTTAAGAGAATGAGAATTGTTTGGTGAGGTTTGGTTTTACATTTTAGGTAGGGTAGGAACTATGGGTAAAGGAATAGCAATGTCCCAAAGCCTATCTTCATCTTGATTACTCTCCCCCTGAAGTAGAGGTTTGGGATAGAAAGAGTTGTCTTCAAAGAAGGTAACATCGAGAGAAACAAACATTTTTTTTAAGAGATAGACAGTAACCCTTGTTACCCTTTTGGTTAGGAGAGTACCCAATAAAGATGCATTTTATGTCTCTAGGATCAAGTTTACCACGAGTAGGGTGATTATTGTGAACAAAAGCAGTGCAGCCAAATATTTTAATGGGTAAAGAGGAGAACAATTGAGTTTGGGGGTAGGTTTCCAAAAGAACTTGTAATGGTGTTTTGAACTTAAGAACCTGAGATGGGAGAGGATTTATAAGATAAGAGGCTGTTAAAACAGCTTCGCCCCAAAAGGAATTAGGAACATGATTAGTAAACATGATAGCCTGTGCCACTTCCAAAAGATGGCGATTTTTACGTTCGGCAATTCCATTTTGTTGAGCCTATTTGAACACAAAAAACTTTGATGAAAAATCCCATTAGTGTTTAGATACTCTCTCAAAATTGAACTGAAATATTCCTCACCATTATCAGTTCGAAAAATTTGAATTTTTGCATCAAATTGGATTTGGATCATTTTGTGGAATTTTTTGAAAGTCAACCCAACCTCTGATTTTTCTTTAAGAAGGTAAACCCAACAAGCCCTAGAATGATCGTCAATTAATGTTATGAAGCCAGAAATATTTATTTTCTCTTGATGGACCCCAAATATTGCTATGAATTAGTGAGAAAGGTTTAGATTCTTTGTATGGCTGACTAAGATAAGGAATGTGGGTGTGCTTGGCAAATTGACATGTTTCACAATGAAAGGAGTTGACATCTTTATTCTTAAATAGAGAAGGAAACAAAATTTTCAAGTATGGAAAACTAGGATGACCAAGTCTATTATGCCATAACATAACCTCATCAGAAACAGAAATAGATTCATTACTTAAAAGAAAGCTTGTCCATTCACGTGTTTATCCTCAAGAAAGTATAAGCCTTCACGTTCCCTAGCACTGCCAATCATCCTCCCCAAGATCAAATCTTGAAACTCACAATGTGAAGAATAAAACTTAGCCACACAATTCAAATCTTTTGTCAACTTACTAAGATACACTAAATTGCACGTTATTTTTGGAACATGAAGAACTGAATTAAGTGTCAAATTAACAATCTTTAAAGATCCTTTTCCCGCAACAAGTGATAATGTTCCATCAACAATTCTAATTTTAAAATTTCTCGGGCATGGAGAATAAGGAACAAACAACTCATGGGATCCAGTCATATGATCTGATGCACCAGAATCTAAAATCCAAGGTTCATGAGATTTTGCATTTAGGGCAGATAAGTAGGTACCTTGCTGTGCTATGGAACAACTTGGAGTGGCTATTGGTGTATTCAGTTCTAGATTTTGGGCTTGAATGAACATGGCTTGAAGTTATTCTTTGGTGAAGGCCGAATTTCCAGATTTGTTATCTTCCAAATTGGCTTGATAGGATTGTCCGGGTTCTCCTTGTCTCCTTGGTTTCCAATTAGCAGGCTTCCCATGGATTTTCCAGCAAGTTTCTTTGGTGTGGTATGGCTTTTGACAGTGATCACACCAAGTTTTATTAGCCTTGTGCCCTCCCCGCTGATCTCCAAAAAATACGGCATCATTCCTCTTGGAGACAAGTGCAGAATTTTGTGACAGAATTTCTACACTTGTTTCCTTTGTCTCATCCATCATAAGTCATTTCCTATTTGCCTCTCTTCTCACCTCTGCGAAAGCTTCTTTTAGATTTGGGAAGGGCTTTAAACCAAGTAGCCACCCCCTCACTTCAGCTAGGTCTTTATTTAAGCCATAAAGGAAATCAAAAGCCCTTTCCCTTTCTATCATCTGCTGATTTTTCACATTATCTTCACTACAATGCCAATCGATATCATAGTACAAATCTAACTACTGCCACAACTCAAACAAAGTATTAAAATACTCAGTCATAGATAGATTACCTTGTTTGGTGTCACTTAGGGTAGACTTGATCTCAAAAATTTGGGCAGTGTTCTGCAAGTTAGAATACATCTCCTTGACATTATTCCAAATGTCTTTTGTTGTCTTGTAGAAAAGATAAGTCCGCCCCAACTTTGGCTCCATTGAGTTTACTAACCAAGCCATCACCATTGAATTTTCTGATGCCCACTTTGAATAGTTTGCATCTTCTTCTCTTGGCGCCCTCGTTGCACCGGTGAGATATCCAAATTTCCCTTTGGCTCAGATCACTAAGATGGACTGGGTGCCATTCTAAGAAATTTGATCCATTTAATTTATGCTGGGTAATTTGTAGAGAGTGGGTAAATTGTAGAGATTGTGTATCGCCAAAGGTAGAGGGGTTATTGGTTTGTTGAACTTGCTGCGAGGGGGGTTCAGATACCACTACAAAAGCTCCTTCATGTCTTGATCCAGTCATGGTAGTTTTGGCCATTTCAATAAGAAAAGAAGAAACAAAGAGAAAAACTTTTGCTTTGATACCATGTGAGCAAACGCCATAGAGATAAAAACTTTCTCTGATGATTTATTCTGTAAAATAGGTCTAATATATACAAGACTCTAGGGCTGAAACTAAGAAGGAAAAAAGGAAAAAAAGGAAAAAGAAATAAAGGAGAATAATCTCCAAAGGAAATATCCTTGGATTACAATTAGAAAAAAATCCTAAACTAACACCTACAAATCAGGGATAAATCTTATCCTTTTGGAATCTGTATATTCCATATATTTTCTATAGATAGTTTCTAACATTGCTTGAGATGTTTTAGATTAGTAGTTTATGCGTGCTCGTACTACTAGTGCCCTAAGAAGTACTAGGGTTTTTAGTGTTCGGTTGCATTTGCACAACCACCAAGAATGTTGATAATTCAAACTATCATATCTTTCACTTGCTATCTTGTTTCAAATTAGGAAAAGAACGTTTTGGGACAATGGTTGGTGTTGCTCCATTTTGACCTGAAAATCATGAGTTCAAATGTGAAAATAGCTCCTCCAAAATGTGAGAGTAATGTTGCATATATCGTCTTTCCCCATACCCCACAATGGTGAGAATCTAGCACACTTGGTACATCCCTTTCAAGAAATGATGTAGGGACCTAAGGCAGAAGATAATGGTTCAACTAGATATAGTGAGTAGATGGATCATGGAATCCTTTTTTTTTACTAAATAATCTTTTTTTTCTTTTTTCTTAGGTTTCATTACTTTTTAATGCTTTTCAAGGAACACGAGCTATTTGTTATTTTTAGTTATTGATTATTTCAGTCCTTAAGAAAATTTGCAACATGTTTTTAGGGAAAAAGAAAAATAAACAAGATGGAGAATTTTAGGGTTTGGATGGTTTGTTAATCTTTATGGTTGCTCTCAAATAAATCAATTAGATATTTTCAGTTTAACTTAGCTTATTATGCAAAATGGAATTTGGTAAGGAAAGTGCTTCAAACCTAGGTGACCATTCTCAACTCAACTCAACAAAGCCTTTTCCCAGCTAGATGGGTTTACTTAGATAAATGATTCTGCTTTCTCCAATATGCTCTATCAAGGGTTAAGTCAACAATTATATTGCAACTAGTTATATCTTTCTTTTCTTATTTTATTTAGAGCGTCATGGTGAATTTGGGTTGGTCAAACATTCAATAAAGAAATATCTTGGGAAGTCCTAAGTTAGTTTGCAATAGAGAAATATGATGTTTCTTAGTAGCTAAGATCACCCTTTTGTCTAGATAACCATATAAAGAAACAAATTGAAAAGAAGAAAAGAAAATTAACAATTGCCAATGAGATGATAATTCGATGCATATTGTATATAGTGCTTACTAATTTCATAATGAGTAAAACATGTGAATTAGAATGTGGTATTATGGCCTTAATAAGGTGTTGTTTGTTAACTCTACTTGCAACTTCTAAAACAAGTAGAGGATAATGAAAAAATAATTTTTATGTAATTTTTTATTTTTTTACCTCTAATTGAAGTATAGGTTTGACATCTACAAGAATAAGAATTTTTTTTTGGCTTATTCTGTTAGAGCTTAAATCTACTACAAATAGAGGTTCATTTCAAAGTAGAAGTAGATGCTAAATAAACCAACGGTGGGTTGGTTTAGTGATTGGGTGCAAGCGCACCTACCTTGAAGATCTCGAGTGCAAGTCACCTCTCACCATTTGTTGCCCAACGGTGTCCTTGACTGTTTGTGGCCATGCTCCAGAGGGATTAGAGGGGCGTAAGTCCCAGATACCCGCTGATCTCATAAAAAAAGAAAAAAGAAAAAAAAAGAAGTAGATGCTAACTTGAGTTAACAAACACTACCTAAATGTGGAATGGGAACTACTAGATACCACCTTCCTTTACCTACTAGATATGTTCCGTCTTTCTTTTCTAGATGTTTCCATCCTCAACATTGCATTTAGTTACAACTTGGGATTTGAAGAAGTCAAAAATGCTTACAGTATCATGTTACATACAGAGGGAGGAGAACTATACACTTGGGGCTCAAATGAGAATGGTTGTCTTGGAATCGGGTACTGACTAGTTTAAATTTAATTCCAAAAGAAAACCTTTTTTCTTTTTTCTTTTTTTCAATTTACCTTGTGAAGTTCCAATTTCAGGTATTTTCTTTCTTTGTTCTTCTTTTAATATCTTAAACAATAATTTAGATAAATGTGTAATCTCAGTTGCACAGATGCCATTCATGTACCAGAAAGAGTTAAAGGACCCTTCCAAAGACTTTCAGTTTCCAAGGTATTTGGTGCATATAGTTCAGAAATTGACTTATTTATTCTCATTTTGTGGTCTTCATGCTCTACTTGTTAGAAGAAACTCAAACTGTAAGTGTTTCTATGCTTTCCTTAGTGCTTGTCATATCTCTTACATTTGTCCATTGTACAGATATCTTGTGGTTGGAAGCATACTGCAGCAATTTGTGGTAAGAGAATTTGTGGAACCTCTAACCTTAATTCGATTTTGTAGTTCCAAAAATGCATTATCTGTGTTATGCTAGTGGTATCATTCAATTATTTATTTATATATATTTTGTCATGGAGAGGCATAAGGTTGAACTTTCTTACCTAATTCATAAATTCGCTTTTCTTTTCATTTCATTTATTTTTAAATTGTGTTTCAAATTTTCTTATATAACTAAGCTGAAAAACAGAATTGTTAGGCCATCTTGAGTGACAATCTTTCTTGTTATATTCTTAATAGTGGGAAAGGGTTCAGCTCATGTTATGTAATTGCATTCTTAATAGAAGGCTTTATAATGGGCCTATGGTAGATATAAAGGTTAGAATAATATTATACGATTGGTTTTGTTCAGGTTTTTGGCATTGATTTATAAAGTCCATGGATATTTAATACGAAACATGTCATGTAGCTATTATTGTTTTCATATTATTGTTTAAATTTTGTTGACCAATTATGAATGGTCATGGTTTTAGATTTCCATATTAATGGAACATGAATGAGTTTGAGATTGTGGAGTCTAAGGCATTTGCTTCTTCATAAGATATGGTGGTACTTGTCTTAATCTGAGTTTTGAGTAGATAGGTAGCTCACGCTTCAGGTTTCAATCGATTTATTTGGTTTAGTTGCTATGAAAAAAATATAATAATATTTTAGAAAAAAAATTTGGGGACCGAAATTTACGGTGTGACACAACAAGACACAACAATATATATATTTTTTAAAAGAAACAAAAGAGTACTGTATATATTTATAAAATCAGATTCCAAAATGACTGTACATCGCGTCCAACCTTGGCCCTACCCCTATGGTTATACCAAATTGCCTCACCCTCTAAGCCAATCGCTTAGAGCGTAGCTCTTTGAAAAACTGCTATTGCCAACCCAAATGAGGCAAGCAGATGGGAGTTCTCCCAAACTAAGACAGCCTGGTGCGCATCCTCATCGAAAACCCTTGAATTCCTCTTCTTCCATAGTGACCAAAGCACCGCCAAACAAACCACTTGTCAATGGCCTCTCCATCCCAATTGAATGCTATTAATGAAAGGGAATTAACAAAACTGCTCTTCATCAACCTCCTCCACCGGCATAATGGGGAAGTGATGACACCACCTACGCCAAACCTCTTTAGAGAATGGGCAACTCCAAAATAAATGGCCAATGGATTCCGTATTTTGATTACATGGATAGCACCAAAATGGAGACAAACACATATTCGAGAATCTTTTTTGCAACATATCACCAGTGTTCATCTTCCCATGGGCAGTCACCCAACCCAAGAATTTAACTTTAGATGGTACTTGTGCTTTCCAAATGAGGTTATAATGTGGAAATGAAGGGATAATAGAATCATCAAGGATAGCTGTGTGGAAGGATTTAGAGGTAAAATTGCCCGTTGGGTCCCATGGCCAAAGAATCCTGTCATTATCCCTGGATAGGACACACCCCTCAAGTATACTAAAATGGTAATCAACATCCCGCTTCCCCTGAGGAAAAAAATTACTTGCTAAGTACAGATCCCACCCCCCAATGGCTTTTCCCCTCGGGTCCTGACTTCTCCTAAAATCCGAGATGGGTTTATTATGGTACAATGAACGCTGGTAAAGATTAGGACACAGGTTTTGAAAGGCTTCGTTCTGAAAGACACAACATTATCTAACACAAGGAAAGAAGGGAGAAGAAAGAAAGAAAGAAAACTCACCGTGTTGCAATTGCTACTTTGGAGCAATTGCAATGTGTGTGCGATTTCGACGTGCAAAACAGAGGGAAGAGAGAGATTAGAGAGTTTAGATTTGAAGTGAAGCATCTTAGCATTGATGTGTGCTTGGAAGGGAGAGATGAACCACGCACAAGCAATTGTGATATGTTGTTTATATAGAGTCCTATATTAAAAGATTTATGAAGTGAATTTGTAATTGGATAGGAAACTTCTGTTTATGAAATGATTTGTAATTGAATGGGAAATTAATTCAATGTTGGCAAAGGTAAATTGGCTGGTTTTCATAAAAGATTATGGAAAGAATTAATTGATTTCATAAAAGATTATGGAAAGAAATTGGAGTGTGGAATAGAAAGAAACCCATATATAGCTAAATTGGGTGGGATTTTTATTAGAGGAATTTGGAGTTTGTGTTGGAGGTTAATTAGTGAGAAAGTGAAAGAATAGAGATGGTAGTTTGAATATGATTCTTTAGATTTCATCTAAATTTAAGTAGCTCCACATCTCATATTTGATAGCTTTCAATTTTAATGTTTTATCATTTAAACCAACCCGTGGTAGCCACGTTATTTGATTAAAATTGCCATCCATTGACAAGAAATTCACCCATAAAAAAATGGTCGCCTCTTCAACGTGATGTATACATCCATGCACTCATGCATCCATGAACGTCTATCCATGGCTCAAAGAAAACTTAAAAAAAAAGGTAGAGAAAAAGAGAAGTCTCTCCTAACCCATTGAGTTCAATTGAGTAAACTCATGTCAAGTCGCGTAGTGACTACGTAATTGTTTTCTCGATCTTCGTACAATTTCCTAGTCAACATGAAATTCTTGTTCGACAAGCCAAAATTATTAAACTAGGTCCCTTGGGTTTTTCGACATTCTAAAATCAACCGTGAAGTTTCTTTTAAAAAAAAAAAGAAAGAAATCAACTGTGAAGTCGGATTTTTACAAAAAGTCATTTAATCACTTTTTCGCTCAATATAACCAAGACGCCCTCCCAATGTTGTTGTATGGGTTTAATCTCATTGCTGCCCATTTTTCGCTATTGTCATTACGATTTATCTAAAAATAGATTTTATTAATTTTCTAATGTAACGCATGTGGCATACAGCTCTTCATGCGTCCATTTTTTTAAAATAGTGTATAAATTTACAAAAATACACTTGGGTCAAAATTACGAAATTGCCATTGAAAATTTTGGGGTATCGTCCTCTAGGATTGATACTCACACTAAATACCACGTTTACTAACTTCAACTTTATTTAGAAAATCAGATTTGAGTGATTAAGTGAAATAAATAAACAATGAAATAACTAGAAAGTAAACAAAGCATGTAATAGAAATAAATAGAAAATCAGAGATAGAATGGTCTAGAGGTTCGATATCACCTTACTCTCAACTATGCAAATTGTTGTGGAGAAGAGCAAAATCTGTGGGACTTATTTCCTTTAAGGAAAGATGATAATTTTAGTAGTCGTTTTATTTAGCAGTTACTAAAATTGTAATTATAGCTATATGTGTGCATAGCCCTGTATGTCTATATATGGTGCCCCTCCATTAAGACATCATCAAGAATAAGAAAATATTCCCTCTCTTTTCCAGTGGACGTAGGCCATAGAGCCGAACCACGTTACATCATTGTGTCTTTCATTATTTTAATTTTACAACATGGTATTAGAGCTTTAATCTCGTACAACTGGGAAATTTTTCTTTTCTTTCGACCTTCATCATCGAAATTGTTTTATTTTGGCTTTCATTGCCGGAACCTTCCTCGTTGGCCTTCATCACCATTAATCGTGTTGCTGATTAGCGCATACGTCTTCATCACAGCTACTATATCACCATCGGCTACTGCGTCCTCCTCATCGGCACCGCCGATATCTTCATCGTCGTCGACGCCTTCGTCTCCATTGCTACTATGTTTATGTCGCCGCTGCTCGAACCCACCATTGCTGATCTTTGACGTTGCTACTGATCTTCTTTGTCTCTCGCGCATCTTTTTCGCATATCTCTCTTGCGCATCACTACATCACTGCATCTCTCTGATCTCCATCGCCGTTGTCATCTGTGTATCTTCATAGACGCTGCTACTATCGATCGCACATCGCGATCTTCTTGTTTTTCTTCTTTATCTTCCGTCTCTGTCGGCGTCTGCTCGAAGAAACCCGATCATCATCGTCGTTGATGATCTGCTGCTGCTGCTGCGTTTTTTGCTGTGCCGATCTGCGGTTTCATCTGCGGCTCCTGGTTCATCTTCTTCGTCTTACAGCCAACATCGCCTGTTCATCGTCTTCTTCGTTTCATCTGATGGAAATAATTATTTCAAGTGGTCTCAGCTGGTGCGTACTTTTCTTAAGGGCAAAGGGAAATTAAGTCATCTTTTGGGCACTGGACCTACACCTGGAGATCTTAAGTTTATAGCGTGGGATAACGAAGATGCTTCTATAATGGCGTGGCTATGGAATTCAATGACGCCAAACATTAGTGATACATGCATGTTTCTAACTACCGCCAAAGACATTTGGGATGCCGTTTATCAAACATACTCTAAGGCCCATGATGCAGCCCAAGTGTATGAGATCAAAGTGAAAGTTGGAACAACAAAACAAGGCAACATGACGGTCACCGAATATGCCAATGTATTGAAGAATCTCTGGCAGGAACTTGACCATTATAGGTGTATTGAGACTAAATGCCCTGCAGATGCTGTAGTTTTAAAGAACTATATTGAGAAGCATCGGGTCTGACTTCTTAGCTGGACTCAATGCAGAGTTTGATCAAGTGAGAGTTCAGATTCTTAGCAAGGAGTTGCCAACTCTGAATGAGACTATCTCAGTTATTCGGACTGAAGAAAGAAGAAGAAGTGTTATGCTCACACCTCAGAAGATGGTAGGCTCAGCTATGGTTGCCAATCGGGAAAATGATCAGAAGACACACACTTCGCGCGCTGAATCATCAAAGGTCCCGAATCGAGACAATAGGGACAATCTATGGTGTACTTATTGTCAGAAGACTAGACATACCAGGGAGAAGTGTTGGAAACTTCATGACAAGCCTTCAACTTTCAGTAAAGAATGGGGCTACAAAGGGGGACAACAGAAGACCAATGGACAAGCACATCTGTCTACTGAACAAACAGTTGCAGACTCCCCGGTGCCAGAAGGATTCAGCCAAGACGACATTAAAAGATTGAAATCTTTGCTTGGCACACTGGACAAACCCTCAGGTACCTGTTCATTGGCCCATTCAGGTAACTTTTCTGTTTTTATTGGATTTAACGTCTCGGATAAGTCTTTTGCTAACTCTGGGGTTATAGATTCTGGTGCTATTGATCACATGACCAATTCCCCCAATATATTTCATACATACAACCCATGTCCTAGTAGTCGAAAAATAGCCACAGCTAATGGATCCTTATCCACAGTTGTTGGTATAGGTGATGTTCACATCATATGGAAAAGCTATGTCAATTTTACCCTACGCTCAAAATCTCCAATAATCTTATACCTAAGATATTTGGGTGTGTATCATTTGTCCATGTTCACCAACCCAACAGAGGGAAGTTGGACCCCAGAGCTCTCAAGTGTGTTTTTGTCGGACACTCTTCCACTCAAAAGGGATATAAATGTAATCATCCGCCATCAAAAAAATTCTCTGTCTCTGCCGATGTCACTTTCTGTGAACTTGAGCCCTATTTTTCCGCTCCCCCTCTTCCGGGGGAGAGTGTCATCATGGAAGACAAGGATCGGAACTCCCTTGATAACCCTTTTGATCTTTTTGGCCCTTTTAACCTCCAATAAACCAAACCCGAATCTCCTACACCCTCCGTACCCAATGACGAACCTAAGGATCAAGTCTTCTCGATACCTTAGAGACAACAAGGTCCCAAAAGTCCATCTTGGGGGGATTACCTCGTTTTATGAAGCTTAGTTTTTACCCAAGCATTCACTGAGAGCTGGTCATTGTAAGAAACGAAAGATTTATTTGGGTTCAACTAATGCCCCCCAACTCTACAATCTACATTCACTTTGCAACAATTATCATTAGTCCTATAAACTATTCATTAACTCTATCTCACTACATTCTTGGGTTGATCACGGGACCAACCAACTCTCTAACCTAGCTACAATTAATGATTAGGAGAGCCCTCCAATTACAAGAAGAATGACAAGAGATTGAGTCCCCCTCTTTAACATTCTATACAAGTGTAAACTCTTGTGAATGAAGACAAAAAATTGTGCAAATGTATAATCCTCACTTGTAAACACAAATTTTGTCTATTGTAAGCTCTTAAATCTGTGTACCTTGGTTTTTCCTTTCTTTTACACTTTTCAAATGAAGCATGTAATTTGTCTTTTGTAGTTCTACAACTAGTTACAAATTGTTTAATAAGTGGAGCAAATGATTGGTTATGTGACTATTGATAAAGAATTCAAGTATTGGAAGCTCATTCATAGAGTAGATGTGTAGTTTTCTAGGGAGGACATGTAGGTGAACATGTAGTTCTCCTAGTTGGATATTTGATATCATGCATTCTCACAGATGAGGAACGAGGATAAGGTCAGGGATCTCCACTTGTGTATGGGTTATACAAAGGTTACACCAATATGTTCTTTATTAAGTTTTGACTTGATATGTTTTAATAGTCATTTAATTATGATAGAAGTAATGGATCTCTCAATGCCATGAGCCTGTGACAATGTTGCTTCTTGTCATACATTGAGCTTCTAATCAATCCATTTATATGTAGATCTACTATGTCAACAAGAAATGGATCTTCGTAGGCATCCTTGCCTTGACCACAAATCCATCCTCCAACCCTCTATTATTCATAACATTTACGTTAAGGATATCATCCAACTTTCTCTATAAGTGATTCTAGCTATTAGTATGCACGTAATGATGAATGGATGAATCTTTGAAATATAAATTTTTAATATGTCAAAGTGCACAATTACATCTACTTTTTTGCATTTGTAATTGTCATAGAACATATTAATCCATCTAACTTAAGGGGGTTGGTATTCCAATTTCATTAGCGATTTCATATCCAAAGGGTGGGTGTGTAAGAGTTAGAACACTCACCCTTGCAACAACATTTACTCCATGTATGAGTGGCCAATTAGTTATGTGATTTATTTCAAATGTCTCACTTAAAAGTTAGATAGTGTTGTGGAGAAGAGCAAAATCTGTGGGATTTATTTCCTTTAAGGATTTATTTCCTTTAAGGTTTATTTCCTTTAAGGATTTATTTCTTTTAAGGATTTATTTCTTTTAAGGAAATATGATAATTCTGTGAGATTTATTTCCTTTAAGGTTTATTTCCTTGAAGGATTTATTTCCTTGAAGGATTTATTTCCTTGAAGGAAAGATGATAATTTTAGTAGTCGTTTTATTTAGCTGTTACTAAAATTGTAATTATAGCTATATGTGTGCATAGCCCTGTATGTCTATATATATGGTGTCCCTCCATTAAGACATCATCAAGAATAAGAAAATATTTTCTCTCTTCTCCCGTGCACGTAGGCCTTGGAGCCGAATCACGTTACATCTTTGTGTCTTTTATTAGTATTTAACATGGTATCAGAGATTTAAGCTCGTACAGCTGGGAAATTTTTCTTTTCTTCCAACCTTCATCGTCGAAATTGTTTTATTTTGGCCTTTATTGCTGGAACCTTCCTCATTGGCCTTCATCGCCATTATTCGTGTTGCTGATTGGTGCGTACGTCTTCATCACTGCTACTATATCACCATCGATTACTGCATCTTCCTCATCGGCACTGCCGATATCCTAATCGTCGTCGACGCCTTCGTCTCCATTGCTACTGTGTTTCAGTCGCCGCTGCTCGAACCCACCATTGTTGATCTTTGACGTTGCTACTGATCTTCGTCGTCTCTCGCGCATCTCTCTCACATATCTCTCTTGCGCATCACTGCATCTCTCTAATCTCCATCGCCATCTGCAGCTCTTGGTTCGCCTTCTTCGTCTTCATCTGATATTCTTCTTTTATTTTTATTTTTATTTTTTCCTTTTTGAGTTTGTAACCTATAAAAAAAAAAAAAGGGATAAAGAAAAATGTTGGTTACTTCCGAAACAGTTGCAGACTCCCCGGTGCCAGACGGATTCAGCCAAGACGACATTGAAAGATTGAAATCTTTGCTTGGCACACTGGACAAACCCTCAGGTACCTGTTCATTGGCCCATTCAGGTAACTTTCCTATTTCTATTGGATTTAACGTCTCGGATAAGCCTTTTGCTAACTCTTGGGTTATAGATTCTGGTGCTACTGATCACATGACCAATTCCCCCAATATATTTCATACCTACAACCCATGTCCTAGTAGTCGGAAAATAGCCACAGCTGATGGATCCTTAACCACAGTTGCTGGTATAGGTGATGTTCACATCAGCCCCACCCTTACACTCAGAAATGTTCTTCATGTTCCTAAACTATCTACTAATCTTATCTCTATTAAAAAACTGACCCATGATCTGACTTGTAAAGTAACCTTCTTTCCTACTTACTGTGCATTTCAGGACCAGGACTTGGGGACGATGATTTTACATGCTAAGGAACAGGACGGGTTATATTACCTTGAGAAACCAACACATCCTATCAAGAGTAACACTTCATTTCTCTCTGAGCACAAATTTTCCAATAAAGAAAACCTATGGCTTCATCATCGCCGCCTTGGCCATCCTTCTTTTCGAACCCTTAAAATCATGTTTCCTTTTTTGTTTAAGTCTCTCAATGTTGAAGATTTTCATTGTGAAGTGTGTGAACTTGCGAAACACAAGCATATACTTTTTCCACTTAGTAATGAAAGAAGTTCAGATCCTTTTGATCTCATTCATAGTGATATTTGGGGTCCCTCTCCAATACCTAATGTTTCTGGAGCGCGATGGTTTGTGTCCTTCATTGATGATTGTACTAGAGTCTCGTGGATATTCTTATTGAAACAAAAATCCGATGTGAGTTTTGTTCTTCCTACCTTCCATAACATGATACACACGCAGTTTGGTGCTAAAATCAAGAGATTTCAATCTGACAATGCTAGAGACTATTTTAATCAAACATTGACCAATTACTTACAAAACGAGGGGATCCTTCATGAATCATCCTGTGTTCACACCCCACAACAAAATGGAGTTGCTGAAAGAAAAAACGGCCACCTGCTTGATACAACCCTAGCCTTTTTATTTCAGAATACTATGCCTAAGTCCTATTGGGGGGAAGCTGTCCTTACTGCAACACACCTTATTAACCGCCTACCATCCTGGACCCTTGGTTTCAAAAGTCCTATGGAAAAGCTATGTCAATTTTACCCTAAGCTCAAAATCTCCAATAATCTTATACCTAAGATATTTGGGTGTGTATCATTTGTCCATGTTCACCAACCCAACAGGGAGAAGTTGGACCCAGAGCTCTCAAGTGTGTTTTTGTCGGATACTCTTCCACTCAAAAGGGATATAAATGCTATCATCTGCCATCAAAGAAATTCTTTGTCTCTGCCGATGTCACTTTTTGTGAACCTGAGCCCTATTTTTTAGCTCCTCCTCTTTCGGGGGAGAGTGCCATCATGGAAGATAAGGATCAGAACTCCCTTGATAACCCTTTTGATCTTTTTGGCCCCTTTAACCACCAACAAACCAAACCCGAATCTCCTACACCCTCTATACCTAATGATGAACCTAAGGATCGGATGACTGGACAAATGTACTCAAGGAAGAAAGCTGCAGCTCCTGAACCGATGCAAGTTCAAGAATCTGAACCAATCCCTGAGAATGAGGTAACAAATCCTGAACCCTCCTTACAAATTTCATTAGTTCCTTAAACTAACAATGATCTTTTAGCCTCTGAACCTGACAATGATCTTCCCATTGCCATTAGAAAGGGCACAAGGGAATGCACTAAACATCCCTTGTATCCACTATCTCATGTTGTATCCTTCGAGAAGTTCTCGCCAACCCATAAGAGTTTCCTTACCAACCTGAACAACATCCAAACTCTTACATCATTATCCGAGGCTTTATCTAATACAAATTGGAAACAAGCTATGAATGTGGAAATGGAAGCCCTGGAGAAAAATACAACATGGGAGTTGGTAGACTTGCCTGCAGGAAAGAAACCTGTGGGATGCAAATGGGTTTATACAATAAAATACAAAGCAGATGGGTCCCTAGAGCGCTACAAGGCAAGATTAGTAGCCAAAGGATATACTCAGACATATGGTGTGGACTATCAAGAGACATTTGCTCCGACTGCAAAAATGAATACTGTGAGACTTCTTTTGTCATTGGCAGCTAATTATGACTGGGATCTGCAATAATTTGATGTAAAGAATGCATTTTTACATGGGGATTTAGAAGAAGAAATCTCTATGGAAGTGCCTCCAGGATTTGGCACCACTGATAAAGTGTGTAAATTGAAAAAGGCCCTGTATGGACTTAAACAATCTCCGAGGGCATGGCTTGGTCGGTTTGCCAAAGTAATGACAAATATGGGATATAGACAAAGCCAAGGAGATCACACTCTGTGTATTAAGCACTCGACTTCAGCGGGAGTTACAACTCTATTAGTGTATGTTGATAACATCATCATGACAGGAAACAATGAGAATGAGAGGCAAAATTTGAAGCGGTGTTTGACCGAGGAATTTGAGATCAAGGAACTAGGGAGATTGAAATACTTCCTATGGATTGAAGTGGCACACTCTAAACAGGGAATCTTTATTTCTCAACAGAAGTACATTACAGACCTTCTTAAAGAAACAGGGAAGCTAGCATGCAAACCAATGAATACTCCTATTGATCTTAATCACAAGCTTGGAGAAGCTGAAGAAGCGCTGACTATTAATAAGGAGATGTATCAAAGACTAGTAGGAAGACTCATCTATCTCTCTCACATAAGACCTGATGTTGCATATGCAGTAAGTGTAATAAGTCAGTTCATGCACAACCCTAAAGATATTCATTTGCAAGCAGCTAATCGCGTTTTACAGTATCTTAAAGAGACTCCAGGACAGGGCATCTTATTTAAACGACACACAAGAGTGGTTCTTGAAGCATATACTGATTCAGACTATGCTGGTTCAGTAGTTGATAAAAAATCAACTACTGGATATTGTACGTTTCTTGGTGGGAATTTGGTGACATGGCGAAGTAAAAAGCAGAATGTAGTGGCCAGATCTAGTGCTGAAGTAGAATTCCTAGCAATGGGACAACTACAAGGGGTTTGTGAGCTATTATGGTTGCAGATAATTGTGACAGATTTGAATATCCATTGGGATGGCCCTATGAGACTCTATTGTGACAATAAATCTGCAATTAGCATTGCCCATAACCTAGTTCAACATGATCGAACCAAACATATAGAGATTGATAGAGACTTTATTAAAGAGAAGCTTGATAGTGAGTTGATCTGTACTTCATATGTGTCTACCAATAATCAGCTGGCCGATGTGCTCACTAAAGGGTTAAACCATACTGCATTTCAAGCAAATGTGTCCAAGCTGGGAATAGTATTTTCTTTAAGGGGGTGTGTTGTGGAGAAGACCAGCTTGAGGGGGAGTGTTGTGGAGAAGAGCAAAATCTGTGGGATTTATTTCCTTTAAGGAAAGATGATAATTTTAGTAGTTGTTTTATTTAGCAGTTACTAAAATTGTTATTATAGCTATATGTGTGCATAGCCCTGTATGTTTATATATATGGTGTCCCTCCATTAAGACATCATCAAGAATAAGAAAATATTTTCTCTCTTCTCCCGTGGACGTAGGCCTTGGAGCGGAACCACGTTACATCTTTGTGTCTTTTATTTAGTATTTAACAGATAGCAACGTTGCAGTTATTGAAACAAATAACGTAAGGCTAAAATTAGTGTTGTCAGGTGTTAACTAGAAAATTGCTAGGCCCTCCTAGGCATTTTAAGAACGAATCACCTTGGCAGTTAGTAAGATAAGTGAGAGGCAACTCAACCTCTTGTCCAAATCCATGTGATTCATGGTAATTTCCTCTGTATCTTGCAAACACTTATGGATGATGACAATTATGGTGATGGTCTAGTCATTAAAGCAGAAGAGGAATAATTGTATCTTTTGGGAGACTTATAGCAACACCCTCTCAATTTGTGACTAATTTAGATTCCGAGCTTCTCTTTTGATTGCTCCAATTATATTTTGTCTAGATTTAACATCTCAAATTGGTCAAAGCATGGAGAAATCTGGTGCAAAGAGACTTCCTTAGTGGGGAGCATGGTTGACAGAATCACGATCCGAATCTCGATTCACACGCTTTGCGGTTCGCTTCACCCCCCAGCAATTTGAGTCGTACGTATGAATCGGAAATCCACTGAATCGCCCCTGACAGTGAATCGTGCGATTCTCCTTGATTTAGCCTGATTCAGGGACTTTTTTTTGGCACTCCCGTATTAGCACTCCACAACGAAAAAAAAACCCTTTTAACCATTTAGTTCTCTGCATCTTCTTCCTCGCGCGATGTGGTTTTGGGGTTTTTTTTTTTTTCGACAAATCTAGCTTGATTTCTTTTCTTTCTTCTTCAATCCAACTAAAAAACAATCGTTGGAGACTTGGAAGCATGCTTGGAGGTTGGAAACCTATCACGGTGACAAAAAAATCAAGTTTTCTCTCTCGGTTTTTTTTCTTTCCTAAAGCTTCGGAGACAAGATTTGTTCACATTGAAACAAGATAAATCGACATTGGTTGCATCGATTCGTAGAGAAAAGGTTAGATCTCCAACTTCTTTTGAGTTTTTACTTCCAAAATAATGAAAGCATGCACACGCTTTGTTGTGTTTTTTTTTTTTTTTTTCGTCTGTGTCGCACACACAGCAACGTTTTATTTATTTATTTTTTCGTTTGTTTGTTTCTTTTTTTTTTTTTTTTTTTTTGTGCTATTGTGTTGTGTAACAAATTTGCAAGTTACAATTGAACTTTGATGTTTGAACTTTTGTTTATTACTTTAGTAACTTTACATCAACATGCATTTGTTTGCCTAATTTTTATTTTCATCCATTTGTTGTGCAAAGTTGCAACCTATCAATTGCGCGAGCCGCAAGCTCTTTGTCTTCAAAATCTTTGATATTTTATCATCTTAAGATTTGTATGATAAAATTTGAAATTCAATGATTAGATTTAATAGAATAAATCACAAATTAAAAACAAGATATTAAACTTTATAATGAAAATCTAATATAACACTAAGAATACTAGGGAGGAGGCGGAGTTGAAGTCTTTACTTGGGGTGCTTGAGGGGTGTTATCTCTCTGGGGACAATGATAAAACAATATGGCCATGGGATTCCTCTGGATTGTTTACCACTAAATCCTTCCGCTCCTCTATTCTCGCTGTGCCAGCTGGTCTTTCTTTTCCTAACCATAGTTTTATTTGGAAGGCCCACGTGCCTTCGAAGGTCAGGTTCCTTAGTTGGGTGGCGTCTCATGGGAAGATGAACACTGGGGATATGATGCAGAAGAGGTTCCCATATATGTGTTTGTCTCCATACTGATGCTTTCTTTGTAGGAGGGAGTTGGAGTCAGTTAGTCATATTTGTTGGCAGTGCCCTTTTGCCAATGAGGTTTGGAATAGATGGCGTTCCCATTTCCCTATCATGGGAGATGATGAGGTTGCTACGGATAGCATTGTTCTTTTTCCCTTCATTCAGAATATTCATACTAAGTGGCGTGAACACTGGAAGGTTGTTTGTTTGGCGGTTTTATGGTCTGTATGGAGGGAGCAAAACAACAAGGTGTTTCATGATGACTTTTCCTCGACGGCTACTGTGTGGGAGAAATCACATTTCCTAGCGTCTTTTTGGGTGGCAAATAGTTGTTTGTCTAATGGGTTTGGGTTGGGAGCTTGGCTCAGAGGATGGGCTGACTTTTTGTAATTAGTCAGAGGGGTGCCTCTTTGAGGTTTTGTATAGATTGATTATATCCGTTACACATATATATAATATAATACACTTTTAGTTTCTCTGAAAAGAATAGAACACTAAGAATACAGATAAATGTCTCTAGAAACTAAAATTTATATACGATTCACACTTGTATCCTGAATCTTACGATTCATCGATTCAAATCTCAATTCGATTCAGAGAACCCCCAACGATTCACTTCCGATTCACGATTCTGTCAACCATGGTGGGGAGGCCTTCTTGTCCTCCTTGCTCTTCTATTCCCTTTTTTTGAAGAATAATTTTGTTGTTTATCAAAAGAGAAAATTCCTCCTTACCTTGCACTCACAAATTACATCAAAGGATTTTGAATTAAATTATGAACAAACTTTTTCAATGAAGGGTTTATTGGAAACCCTCATATATAACTTTGATTGGAAAATACCTTAATCTGTTTTTTTTTTTTTTTTTTTTTACCCAAAAAGTATTTTGAACAAATAGTGAATAGTTGATTATTGTAATTAGATTGAAGAGCTAATTTCTCAAGGGAGATGAGGGAAGGAGTATAGATGAACATGAGCTTGTTTTTTATTAGTCTTTGTTTCAGTATTTGATTTATTATTGTATTTATCAAGATGGAATTACTGATACTCCAAATGTAGCATAATACTTTCTTAGTTCTTGCTTCACCCATGTTGCATTAAGTTAGTTAACACAGTGGAAGGAGTTAATTATGGGATTCACTTAAACTACACATGGCATAGCAAATCGTGTCTTTACTTGGTTTCAATTGACCTCAAATGTGGCTGAAATAATTGCTTCTTCTTGGATTTCAATCGACTAGACAGTGACACTTGAGTGTGAGAATGAAATCAGTGAACTAGTTGAATGTGCATAGGTGTATTGAAAACTTGTTTGTGCATTCATATGAATTGCCTGCATTCTTATGTTTAATTGAATTGTTTCCTTGATTATGCATGCAGCTTATATTAAATTTAGACTAACAGTAGGCAACTATGTCATCTACTAGGTTTTAGCAAACTATTTAACATATTTGCAGTTTATGAACAGAACACTATAAGATGAATTTCAATCTCAATTAACATTGCTCAGTTGTTTAGCATAGTTTGAATTGATTTGAGTTTGAACAATTGTTATATTTGGTATTTTTTTTTTTAAAAGAAACAAAGGAATAGTATATATATGTATAGAGTAAGTATCCAAAATGAATGTACATCGCGGCCACCCTTGGCACCTCCCCTAAGATTATACAAAATTGCCCCACCCTCTAAGCCAATCCTCTAGGGCATATCCCATAGATATATTGCTGTTGCCAACCCTAAAAGAAGCTAGAAAATGAGATTTCTCCCAAGCTTTGACAACCGGGCACACTTCCTCTTCAAACACCCGTTTATTCTATTATATTTGGTATTTTTGAAATGGTATGAATCGTATGATGAGGTGAGAGTTCCAATTGCTCTTAAATTATGCTTCGTTTTGTGTTGTGAGATATAAATTGAATGTGAGTGGTGGATCATAAATCTCAAAATGCCAATTTCCCCTCTTTGAAGCATTCCAATATCCAATGGGATTTTTCGGAGTGGGTGTGGTATGCTATGAGATTTGAACCATTGACTTCACCTTACACCATTGTCGATCTCTCAGTCACATGCATAGCCCACCATAAAAGACTCCTTCAACTTCACTTTTGGAAGTAAATCTATGTCAACTTGCTCACATGTGTCCTTGAAGCATCACTCCTCACATGCTTCGTTTAGTTTAGCCTACTGTACACCCAATTATGTGAACAAGCTCCAAGAAAGGGCTTCCTTAACAATTAAAGCGTCTTCCATTCCCACATTGCAAAGTACACATCTAACATTGAAAACTTTCTTCATTTATTACATTTTCTCACATGCTTGTTATCCTAAATTGCTAGATTTAACCCATCAAATATTCTAATGAAGGAATCAACTATTATTATTTCTTTAGAGTCATGATTCATGACCCTTCATCAAATGATAATTTGAAACGTTTTGTTATGTAATGTGTAGTTTAAGAATCCAAATCTTTTAGTTGAGAAATTATTGGATTTTCTATTTGGATAAATACTTAATCTGTTATTTGTTCCAAAGTAATTGGGCCAAGGATAAAGTTTGGCTTCCAATTTTAAATTGTAAATAATATTATTATTCAATCAATACGAATGAATTTTCTACTTTTTTTGGGATACAATAACTTGTGTTTGAAATGTTGATATACAGATGGAAATGTTTTTACATGGGGTTGGGGTGGATCGCATGGGACTTTTTCTGTAGAAGGGCACTCTTCCGGGGGACAATTGGTTTGTTTCAACCTCTTTTATACAAGCTTAGCTGATTAATTTCTTATTATGAATGGCAAGACTATATATTTTATGACTATTGTCTTGTTGGATGCTTCAGAATCAATATGTCTATTGTAAAGGTCATCATCTATTGTTTTTGTGTGCCTTTTTTTATGCACTATAATATAATTTGAACACATGATACCATCATACGACCAAAAAAAGATGGGAACATTACATATGATTTGCATAGGTAGAAACTTTAAATCGTTAGTTGTAAATTTCGTCAATAAGTTAAAAGTTTCCAATCATGGTTTCCATGCATCTTAGAATTTACGCAACTTTTTGTTCAAATGAGCATGAGGTCCATTGCATAATATCTTTCTCTTGATAAGCTTGATGTATTAAAGGCATAATAAATGTTCTATACACAATTGCTTGAACTGTGCCAACTTCAAATTGCAATTATTTGTTACAAAATTTTTCTTTGAAAATTTTAGCTCTACGCTTATTGTCTTATTAATTGTGATTTGGCTAGTATCCGCCAACCGTCGACAAGGTGCTTGAGGTAATATTCATCTATTCGTTTTCACTTATCTTCAACTTCACTTGTGGACAATTTTTAGTCTACCCTGGTGATTTATATCACTTTCTTCCCATTAACCTTGGGTTTTCTCAAACTGTCATTTTGATTATGGAACTTAATTATATCTATTTAAATGAATGAATTGGCTTTTGCA
Organism: Paratinospora sagittata; assembly: GCA_035771175.1. NCBI lineage: Eukaryota > Viridiplantae > Streptophyta > Magnoliopsida > Ranunculales > Menispermaceae > Paratinospora > Paratinospora sagittata. The sequence continues at coordinate 25,552,476 of CM069594.1, forward strand.
AGGATTGAACATTCAACTTTGCCCCTAGACTTTGTTCACTTGAAATTTGAAATTAATTCGGGGAAGTTTAGTTTGATGTGGAGAATTTTTGCATAGATGCTAAAATATCTAGATTTATACATAGTTTAAATCGGAATCGAATCGTAAAATCGTCAATGGTGGGTTCAAATGGAATTGTAAATCATAAGTTTTTTTCCGATTTTTCAGATAACATATCCAAAAAACTCTAGTAGTCATATATGCATATTTGACGATTCAAAATTCATTCTAAAATTTCTGAAACAAGTTCTTGGTCAATATTCATTAAATATCAAGTCATCAAAGTTACAAAATAAGGTCAAAGACTCAAAATTCATTATCAAAGTTCAAACTTCAACTGTCAATCTTCATCATATTCTTCCTCGTCATCTCCTAAGCCTTCAAATTCTCCTTGTTCTACTTCATGTTTATCTTCATCTTCTCCTTCTTGCACTACTCTTTTCCCTTTGTCACCGGGAGCAATATATTGCGTTTTCTTTGGACCTAAAAACCAATGTTAACTTGTTAAATAATTTAATATTTCACAAAGTTTATGTTTAGAAATTTAATCACATTGTGAATTTGTAATGTAAAACTTAAAATACCTCTTCTCTGTGACATGGGAGCATTGTCACCTTCACACTCTTCTTCTCTAAAGCACTCTTCATCTAGCCATGAAGTGCCTAGGAGAATTGAATCCTCTATTTTTGTGATCCACTCATCATTTTTTTTTTTGACAAGGAACATAAAATATACATATAAAAGGAAAAACCAAAGGGGCGAGATGCCCCAATGGAGAGTTACAAAGTTTCAAGTATGTTGTTCCATCTGTACATCCAGTCCCCTATACCATAACCGAAAGATAGCTTACAAGAACTAATCCAAGAAGCAAAAGTAAAAAGGGCATGATCCCACAACTTACCACAAGAGGAAAGACAGTCCCTAAAGATCCTGCTATTCCTTTCATCCCAAATACACCATAGATTAGCAAAAAACATACACTTCCAGTACAGTTTGATCTTACTATTATACAACCTACTAGGAAAAGTAAAATAAGAGGTAGGATCCAGAAGTGACAAAATTCTGCATTTGTGGCACCAAAACTCCCACAAATCCTTCATCATCTTGCAATCCACGAACACATGGTCCACTGATTCATTGCTTTTTCTGTAAAGACAGCACCAAGATGGGGAGAGCATAGTATTAGGAAACCTTTTTTGCAAAACGTCTGCACAATTGAGCTTCTTATGGGCAATTAACCACCCCAGGATTTTCACTTTGGAAGGGACATTTGCAGTCCAAATAAAGTTTGCATGGGGGAAAGGAGGCATATTGTCCATAGAGGAAAGAGATGAGAACATAGATTTAGAAGAAAAATATCCTGTGGGTTCTCCTAACCACCAAATTCTGTCATCACAGTTTTGGAGCTGATAAGATTGTTGACATTGGACGAGAGTTGGAATTTCCTCCAGAGTATTTTCTGGCAAGTTCCTCATGAAATGCAAATTCCAGTTAATAACAACCTCATGACTAGTAGGGGCATCAGAAAAGGATGAGATTGGGGCATTGTGAAGGCTAGAGATTGCATATAGGTTCGGGAATCTGTCCTTAAAAGACTCAGTGCCGCACCACATGTCCTCCCAAAATCTAATCATGTTCCCATTTCCAGCTTTAAGCCTGAGAAGGGGATTAAAAAGAGGGTAGATTGAATGAATAAATTTCCAAGGACATTTGTAGGTTGATCTAGGACATAAACCAGCGTCCCTAGCATTCTCATGTAAACCATGCCTGTTTTTAATCACTTTATCCCATAAGGTATCCTTTTCACATAACAAACACCAAAGCCACTTCCCCGCCCCGCCAAAGCTTTGTTTTTGTTAAGAAGGTCCCCGATGCCCGAACCCCCATGGTCAGTGTCCCTTTTCACAGTTCCCCAATTAATTAGATGTGAACCTTTCATCTTATCTTCATTCTTCCATAAGAAATTCCGCATCATTTTCTCAATCAAGACGGCGACAGATCTTGGCATCTTGAAGGTTGACATGAAATAAGTGGGAATTGCTTCCAACACAGATCTCAACAAGGCAACTTTACCTCCTCGTGATAAAAAGCTCCTTTTCCACTCCTCAATCCTTCTACTAATGGTATGAATTACCGGATCCCAAAAGGACAATTTAAGGGGATTTCCCCCAAGAGGCATACCTAGGTATGTTTGGTTTGTCTGGCTGATCAGATTGACATAGCTGGAGGAGATCTCCCATTAGTCCACGTGTATGGCAAGTTGGAGAGTCCTGGATCTCTTAACTGTAATTCTGTGATCAACTCATCAAAATTCTTCATACAAGTAGATAGACTGGAACAATTTAGCTTCTCATCCATTCTTCTAACAACATTAAAGTCACTGCCAATGCACCAACTATCAGAGAAAAGGCTGCTCAGTCCCGCCATTTCATCCCCAAAAGCCAGACGTTCAGAACGGTTATAGGGTCCATAGACCACAGTGAACCACCACTCAGGTCTGCTGTCATGACTGATTTTAATGGAAACAGAGAAGCTACCCATAAAAGAATCCACCACATTAACTGTCTGGCAATCCCAAATAACCAGAATTCCCCCAGCCGAACCCTCAGAAGGAAGAAGAACCCAATTTAGAAACTTTGACCTCCATATTTCCCTAACAATCTCCAAATTCACCGTAGATTTCTTGAACTCCTGAATGGCCATAAATTCCGGTTTGGCGAAGCATATCGTTTTCTTAATCGCCCGACGTTTCGTAACAGAACAACAACCACGAATGTTCCAGCTTGTTATCTTCATTGGGAAACAAAACAAGCCCGTAGAACAACTAGAGATCAATCAAGCACCAACAGCAGAACCTGAGGCTCTATTGATCAGTTGAACGTCAATAGAGTTCAAGAAATGGGCAATCTCCACATATTTTGAGACATTTTTGTTTCTTCGTGACCATATCTGCGTCGACAACAACTTTCTTGGAAGGACCAGGCAATTCATCCTTTTCTCTGTAAGAGTATGCTGGGATGCAGGCATGCCTTGAGACAACAGTGGTAGTGAGGGATGGATGGGGAGGAGAACTTGGGATTTGATGAGAAGGAGAAGGGAGAACTTGGCCTTATTCGTTTCCAGCTCCTCGACCTCATCAGCCCAGCTGGTGCTTCGTGTCCCCATCTTCAAAGGTTTAGGCGTCACTTGAAAATTCTCCTCGCTACTAATCTCCTCTCGATCCGTTGTCAAGACATGATCCCTTTCTTGGCTGGTAATGACGTTGTGATCAGAGTTTGCGGAGTGCCATCCCGACAATTTCCAGCGATCTTGATTAGAGGTTATCGGGCTTGTCCTCTCCTTCCGCGTGGCCTCCTTTTATAAACCTTTAGATGGGCCGCGTTTGTAGGCCCAGAATGTGGCCCACTGTTTTCAACCATCTCCTTAGGCTCATTCTTTGATTGGCCCGTTTTCTTTGTTTGGCCATCTTGGGCCTATTAAAACTCGATTCCTTGGGGGATCAACTGTTGGGCCCTCCCGACCAGCCCATAAGCGTTCTGACTAAAGATCTTTTTTTGTCATGTAGTGCCGACTGCAACGCCACGTGTTTCACCCCTAGCGATTTTGCACTGAGACGTGATTTGTCGTATGTCGGAGCGTTGTCTACCCACTGAAAACACATGGCTGTCTTATCTTACTTTTCGTAATCTGATTGATCAGTGGTGGAATACCCTCTCCTATCAAGACTAGGCTAGGTTTAGTTTCATGCAGAAGTTGAAGTCCTTGAAAGAAAATCTCAAAGACTGGAGCAAAAATTATGTAGCCCAGGACAGTCTTCACCGTTTACAGTTGCTGACAAAACTTCAGTCTTTGGATAATCAGATTGGTTCCCTGGGTTGGACTGAGCAGTTGCATCAGCGTAGATTGGAAATCTCGAAGGAAGTTCACTCTATTGATTGCCGTATGGACAGACTAGCGAGGCAAAAAGCTAAGGTCAAGTGGGCTAAGGAAGGTGACACCAATTCTAAGTTCTTCCACAAACTTCTTAGCGTCAGAAAAGCTAAGGCTATTATGTCTAAATTGAAACGTGATGATGGGACTATTGTTGAGGGTGAGGATGAAATTTGTAGCTTGGTTGTGGATCATTTTAGAAAGGTCTTCACAGATGTTGCTCATGGTAGCTAGGGCATTGAAGGCATTGAATGGAACTGTATCTCTTATGTCCGCAAATTATGGCTGGAGAGACCTTTTTATCTTGAGGAATTAAAAGAGGTCGTCTTCAGTAGTGAGGTGATAAAGCCCCAAGCCTTGATTGCTTTCACAATGCTCTTCTTCCAAAAACATTGGGAAACCATTAAGGATGATCTTCTAAAGGTGATGGAGGAATTTCACACTAATGGTATTATCAATCGGTGCACCAACGAAACCTACATCAGTCTTATTCCTAAAAAACTTAACTTTATTAAGGTTGGCGCGTTTAGGCCAATCAACCTCACGACTAGTTTGTACAAAATTATTGCCAAGACTCTTGCTCTGAGGCTTAGGCAGGTGCTTCACACTAGTATTGTTGAAACTCAAATGGCCTTTGTGAAAGATAGGCAAATTGTGGATGCAATCCTTATTGCAAATGAGGCTGTTGATGATTGGAGAGAGAGAAAAAAGGAAGGTGTTTTGCTGAGAGTAGACTTTGTCAAAGCTTTCGATTCGATCAGGTGGGATTTCCTTGATTTTGTCCTTGAAAGAAAAGGTTTTGGTGACAAATGGCGTCAAAGGATCCGGGGATGTCTTTCCACTGCTAATTTCTCCATTTTTGTTAATGGTCGCCCAAGACGTAAAATCACAGGGTCACGGGGTCTTAGACAGGGAGATCCCCTATCTCCTTTCCTTTATACGCTTGTGGCTGATGTCTTGGATGGTTTAATAAATAAGGCAAGAGATAAGAGCATCATGAGGGGTTTCTAAGTTGGTAAGGATAACATTCATATTTCTCATATTTAGTATGCGGATGACTGCCTTTTCTTTGTGAGGAACAATGAGCAAGTTCTGGTCAATGTTATGAAAATTATCAACAGTTTCTGCTTTGTCTCCGGTTTGAAAGTTAACTTCTCCAAATGTCAAATGGTTGGAGTAAACCTACCAGAGAGTTGTGTGGTCTCCATGGCTAGGAGGATTGGAGTTTCAGTTGGGTATTGGCCTTTGAAGTATCTTGGTAATTCGATGAAGTCTTCTTTCTGGGACTCGATCATTCAAACTGTGCGTAGAAGAGTGGACGACTGGAAAAGAAGTTTCCTCTCAAGGGGGGGGGGGGCAGTTTTGGAGGCTATCCCTATTTACTTCATGTCCACTTTCCAAGTGCCAAATAAAGTGGCTAAGGCTATTGAAAGAATGATGAGGAATTTTCTTTGGAAAAGTGAAGAGAAAGAAAATGGATCTCATTTCGTCAGGTGGGACATGGTTAAGAGGGACATTGCTCATGGAGGTTTGGGGGTGGGTGATTTGCTCCTAAAGAATAAAGCACTATGTGGCAAATGGCTTTTGCGTTTACTCAAGAGAAGAATGCTTTGTGGGTTAAAGTCATCAAAAGCCGACATGGGTTGCAGAACAATGCTAGAGACGCCAGTGTTCGTTACAAGTTAGCTTCAAGTGATCTTGGAAATTCATTCATTTCATCTACCCCTTTTTTTCTCCCCATATTCGGCTTAAATTGGGTAATGGTGGTACCATTAGAATTTGGGAGGATGCCTAGTGCGGTAATGACACCCTCAAAATACTTTTTCCTAATCTCTACGCTCTTTCTAGCCTTCACAACGCCCCAATTACCTCTTTTGCTATTAATCCCCCTGACCATGTTGGCATTGTGCAATGTTGGAATCTTCATTTCTGAAGAAATTTGCTTAATAATTTCCTTTCAAAGGTTCCTCATCTCCTACAAAGCATTGATTCATGTCACCTCCACTCTTTTGAGAATCGGTTATGTTGGTTTGGGGAAACAACTATGCTGTTTACCTCAAAGTCCTTTTTCTCTCTTCTACAATCCTCTGTCAGTGCTTAGGCCTTTCGTCAATCCAACTTCATCTGGAGTACTCCTATTCCCTCTAAGGTTAGGATTTTGGGTTGGTTGATTGCTCTTGGTAAACTTAATTGCGCTGATGTTCTCCAAAAGAAGTTTACAAACCACATGATTTGCCCCTCTTGGTGCTGTCTTTGCATGAACGGTGGTGAAACTGTTCAGCACATTTTCGTGGAGTGATGTTCTTAAGTAGCTTTGGTTTTGTTGGTGCAGCCGTTGCCATATACTTCCCTCTCCGGATAGCAGTTCTCCTTTTGTGTTTCCTATGTCTTTTTCAAAATGAACTTAAGTTGTATTGGAAGTGCATTTTGTTTGCTAATCTTTGGTGTATATGGACTGAACGTAATAGTCGGACTTTTAAGGACTGTAGTAACAGTTGTAGTAGGATTTGGGAGAATGCCCTGATTTTGTTTGTTACATGAGTGACATCTTGCAAGTTGTCGCTTGGTTATAGTTTTGGGGACTGGATGTTTAACTGGAGTTCTATTCTCCAATCTTTGTAATTCCTTGGGGATATCTCGTCCCTTAAGGTTTATTTTCCTCTTTTTATAATATATATTATCTATGTTTCTTGTCAAAAAAAAAAAAAAAAAAAAAACTGGTTGGTTTTTCAACCTCAATCAATCAATCTAATACGCAGCAGAATATTCAAATAATAAATCAAAAGCACTTACTCGATCAATTTAACGTGGTTCGGCCAAGTGATTCCTACGTCCATGGGTGGAGAAATCAATAAATTATTGATGCAACGTGATAGGAAGACAATAAACGTGTTTCTCTAGACTTATTGATTCCATAGAATACCGAGAAAAGAGGTGAAGAATTTGCAAATTCTCAAACGTCGACATGTGGAGTTCGAAGTGGGAGATTATGCTTGGGCCATATTGACGAAGGATCGCATCCCTGCCCATGAGTACAACAAGCTTGTAGCTCGAAAAATTGGTCCTTTAGGGGTTATTGAGAAGATCAATCCCAAAGCTTACCGGTTGAAGCTACCCAGTCACATTCGGACCTCTGATGTTTTTAATGTCAAGCACCTTATTCCTTACCTGGGAGATTCTTCCGATGATGATGGACCGCCTTCAAATGAAATTCGAGGTCGAATTTTTCCTATGCTGGGGAGAATGATGCAATCCAACAAGAGATGGCATATTTTCATAAGTTAGAACATCCCAAGAAGGAGAGGGTGTAATGAAAAGGACGTAGGCAAAATTTTCCTAAAAGATTGGGCGTGAGATTTTGCGGAATTTTGACAAAGCGACACGTGCTTCTGAAGGAAAACGGCCTACCAATCAATACCCGCCGCTATGTCGTGCCTAATGTTGTTTTTTGGGCAAATTTCTTCGTTTAGGCCTTCAAATTCACGTTTTCACTATTTTACGAAAGTTTTGTTTCGAATATAACTCGAATTAGGAAAGTCCGGTTTTGTTTCCATTTTTTCCTACGCGATATACATCGCGAGATCTTTCTTTCTAGATAGGTTTTAGTGAACTTTCTATTTTTAGTAATTTTTGCTATTTTTAGTATTTGTGTCGAATTAGGAGTTTTTTAGTGGGTTTTGCCTATTTAAGGCTGTTAAGAAAATAAAATAATGAAAGACACAAAGATGTAACGTGGTTCGGCTCTAAGGCCTACGTCCACGGGAGAAGAGAAAGGATATTTTCTTATTCTTGTATAATGTCTTAATGGAGGGACATCATATATATAGACATACAGGGCTATGTACATATAGCTATGATTACAGTTTTAGTAACTGTTATATAAAACGTCTTGCTAAAATTATCATCTTTCCTTAAGGGAAGTAAATCCGTGAATGAAATAAATCTGTACAGGAAACAAATCTCAACACTCCCCCGCAAGCTGGTGAATAAAGGTTTACCATTCCCAGCTTGGACACATTTGCTTGAAATGCAGTATGATTTAACCCTTTAGTGAGCATATCGGCGAGCTGATTATTGGTAGACACATATGGAGTACAGATCAACCCACTATCGAGCTTCTCTTTAATAAAGTGTCTATCAATCTCTATATGCTTGGTTCGATTATGTTGAACTAGGTTATGGGCAATGCTAATTGCAGATTTATTGTCACAATAGAGTCTCATAGGGCCATCCCAGTGTATCTTCAAATCTGTCAAAATTATCTGCAACCATAATAGCTCACAAACCCCTTGCCATTGCTCGGAATTCTGCTTCAGCACTAAATTTGGTCACTATATTCTGCTTTTTACTTCGCCATGTCTCCAAATTCCCACCAAGAAACGTACAATATCCAGTAGTTGATCTTCTGTCAACTACTGAACCAGCATAGTCTGAATCAGTATATGCTTTAAGAACCATTCTCGTGTGTCGTTTAAATAAGATGCCCTGTCCTGGAGTCCCTTTAAGATACTGTAGAATGCGATTAGCTGCTTGCAAATGAATATCTTTAGGATTGTGCATGAATTGACTTATTACACTTACTGCATATGCAATATCAGGTCTTGTGTGAGAGAGATGGATGAGTCTTCCTACTAGTCTTTGATACATCTCTTTATTAACAGTCAGCGCTTCTTCAGCTTCTCCAAGCTTGTGATGAAGATGAATAGGAGTATTCATTGGTTTGCATGCTAGCTTCCTTGTATCTTTAAGAAGGTCTGTAATGTACTTCTGTTGAGAGATAAAAATTCCTTGTTTAGAGTGTGCCACTTCAATCCCTAGGAAGTATTTCAATCTCCCTAGTTCCTTGATCTCAAATTCCTCGGTCAAACACCGCTTCAAATTTTGTCTCTTATTCTCATTGTTTCCTGTCATGATGATGTCATCAACATATACTAATAGAGCTGTAACTCCCCCTGAAGTCGAGTGCTTAATAAACAGAGTGTGATCTCCTTGGCTTTGTCTATATCCCATATTTGTCATTACTTTGGCAAACCGACCAAACCATGCCCTCGGAGATTATTTAAGTCCATACAGGGCCTTTTTTAATTTGCACACTTTATCAATGGTGTCAAATCCTAGAGGCACTTCCATATAGATTTCTTCTTCTAAATCCCCATATAAAAATGCATTCTTTACATCAAATTGTTGCAGATCCCAGTCATAATTGGCTGCCAATGACAACAGAAGTCTCACAGTATTCATTTTTGCAACTGAAGCAAATGTCTCTTGATAGTCCACACCATATGTCTGAGTATATCCTTTGGCTACCAATCTTGCCTTGTAGCGCTCTAGGGACCCATCTGCTTTGTATTTTACTATATAAACTCATTTGCATCCCACAGGTTTCTTTCCTAGAGGCAAGTCTACCAACTCTCATGTTGTATTTTTCTCCAGAGCTTCCATTTCCGCATTGATAGCTTGTTTCCAATTTATATTAGATAAAGCCTCGGATAATGATGTAGGAGTCTGGATGTTGTTCAGACTGGTAAGGAAACTCTTATGGGTTGGTGAGAACTTCTCAAAGGATACAACATGGGATAGTGGATACAGGGGATGTTTAGTGCATTCCCTTGTTCCCTTTCTAATGGCAATGGGAAGGTCATTGTCAGGTTCAGAGGCTAAAAGATCATTGTTAGTTTCAGGAACGAATGAAATTTGTAAGGAGGGTTCAGGATTTGTTACCTCATTCTTAGGGATTGGTTCAGATTCTTGAGCTTGCATCGGTTCAGGAGCTGCAGCTTTATTCCTTGAGTACATTTGTCCAGTCATCCGATCCTTAGGTTCGTCATTGGGTACAGGGGGTGTAGGGGATTCAGGTTTGGTTTGTTGGAGGGTAAAGGGGTCAAAAAGATCAAAAGGGTTATCAAGGGAGTTTCAATCCTTATCTTCCATTATGACATCCTCCCCCGGAAGAGGAGGAGCGGAAAAATAGGGCTCAGGTTCACAGAAAGTGACATCGGCTGAGACAAAGAATTTCTTTGATGGCGGATGATAGCATTTATATCCTTTTTGAGTGGAAGAGTATCCGACAAAAACACACTTAAGAGCTCTAGGGTCCAACTTTCCCCTGTTGGGTTGGTGGACATGGACAAATGAAACACACCCAAATATTTTAAGTATAAGATTATTGGAGATTTTAAGCTTAGGATAAAATTGACGTAGCTTTTCCATAGGACTTTGGAAATCAAGGGTCCGGGATGGGAGACGGTTAATAAGATGTGTTGCAGTAAGGATAGCTTCCCCCCAATAGGACTTAGGCATATTATTCTGAAATAAAAAAGCTCGGGTTGTATCAAGCAGGTGATCGTTTTTTCTTTCAGCAACTCCATTTTGTTGTGGAGTGTGAACACAGGATGATTCATGAAAGATCCCCTCGGTTTGGAAGTAATTGGTCAATGTTTGATTAAAATAGTCTTAGCATTGTCAGATCGAAATCTCTTGATTTTAGCACCAAACTACGTGTGTATCATGTTATGGAAGGTAGGGAGAATAAAGCTTACATCGGATTTTTGGTTTAATAAGAATATCCACGAGACTCTAGTACAATCATCAATGAAGGCCACAAACCATCGCACTCCAGAAACATTAGGTATTGGAGAGGGACCCCAAATATCATTAGGTATTGGAGAGGGACCCCAAATATCACTATGAATGAGATCAAAAGGATTTGAACTTCTGTCATTACTAAGTGGAAAAGATATACGCTTGTTTCGCAAGTTCACATACGTCACAATGAAAATCTTCAACATTCAGAGATTTAAACAAAAAAGGAAACATGATTTTAAGAGATTGAAAAGAAGGATGGCCAAGGCGGCGACGATGGAGCCATAGCTTTTCTTTATTGGAAAGTTTGTGGTCAGAGAGAAATGAAGTGGTACTCTTGATAGGATGTACTGGTGTCTCAAGGTAATACAACCCGTCCTGTTCCTTAGCATGTCCAATCATCGTCCCCAAGTCCTGGTCCTGAAATGCACAGTAAGTAGGGAAGAAGGTCACATTACAACTCAGATCATGGGTCAGTTTTTTAATAGAGATAAGATTGGTAGATAGTTTATGAACATGAAGAACATTTCTGAGTGTAAGGGTGGGGCTGATGTGAACATCACCCATACAAGCAACTGTGGTTAAGGATCCATCAGCTGTGGCTATTTTTCGACTATTAGGACATGGGTTGTAGGTATGAAATATATTGGGATAATTGGTCATGTGATCAGTAGCACTAGAATCTATAACCCAAGAGTTAGCAAAAGATTTATCCGAGACGTTAAATCCAATAGAAATAGGAAAGTTACCTAAATTGGCCAATGAACAGGTACCTGAGGGTTTGTTAAGAGTGCCAAGCAAAGATTTCAATCTTTCAATATCGTCTTGGTTGAGTCCGTCTGGCATCGGGGAGGCTGCAAGTGTTTGTTCAGTAGACAGATGTACTTGTCCACTTGTCTTCTGCTGTCCTCCGTTGTAGCGCCATTCTTTACTTGAAGTTGAAGGCTTGCCATGAAGTTTCCAGCACTTCTCCCTGGTATGTCTAGTTTTCTGACAATAAGTACACCTTAGATTGTCCCTATTGTCTCGATTTGGGACCTTTGATGATTCAGCGCGCGGAGTGTGTGTCTTCTGATCATTTCCCCGATTGGCGACCATAGCTGAGCCTTCTGAGGTGTGAGCATAACACTTCTTCTGCTTTCTTCAGTCCGGATAGCGGAGATAGTCTCATTTAGAGTTAGCAACGCTTTGCTGAGAGTTTGAACTCTCACTTGATCAAACTTTGCATTGAGTCCAGCCAAGAAGTCATAGACTCGATCCTTCTCAATATAGTTCTTTAAAATTACAGCATCTGCAGGGCATTTAGTCTCAATACACCTATAATGGTCAAGTTCCTGCCAGAGATTTTTCAATACATTGGCATATTCGGTGACCGTCATGTTGCCTTGTTTTGTTGTTCCAACTTTCACTTTGATTTCATACACTTGGGCTGCATCATGGGCCTTAGAGTATGTCTGATGAACGGCATCCCAAATGTCTTTGGCGGTAGTTAGAAACATGCATGTATCACTAATATTTGGCGTCATTGAATTCCATAGCCACGCCATTATAGAAATATCTTCGTTATCCCACATTATAAACTTAGGATCTCCAGGTGTAGGTCCAGTGCCCAAAAGATGACTTAATTTTCCTTTGCCCTTCAGAAAAGTACGTACCAGCTGAGACCACTTCAAATAATTTTTTCCATCAAGTCTGTAGGCTGCTTGAATGTTTGGTAGTTCTCCTTTCTCCATTTTATCAACTGTTTCTTCTGTCTGCACTGTTTCGGAAGTAACCGACATTTTTTTTTTTAGGTTACAACCGCAAAAAGAGGACGATGAACGCGAACGAAAATATCAGATGAAGAAGAACCAAAATTCAATGCAATGTGCAATGTGCAATGTGAAAGAAGAACCAAATCAACGTGAAAAAAGCTTCAGATGCACGAACTCGAACTCAAAAATTTCACAAATCGAAGCCGCAGAACCAAATGAAACAGAGAAACCAGATTGGTCGGTAGTTGAAGATCCATCGCCGGTGTGTTTTCGGCAGTTGAGTCTAGTACGAGAAACCGGTAACGGCGTCGAATCTCCATTCTCCAATCTGCAATCTAGTACGAGAAACCGGTGTGTTTTCGGCAGTCCTGTCGATCGATCTTCAATCGGCGCCGAACCTCGAATGTGTAACAGAAGACGATAACGAAGAAATTCTCCAAGTGCTTGTAGGTGGATCTTCAACTACAAAGACCGGACCGTTTTTTCTTTGTAGTTGAAGACGATGAAGACGTTGAAGTAGATGAAGACGAAGAAGCTTCGGGCGCTTCCAATGGCTGGATCACGATTTGCGGAAGACAAATCGATCCAATTGCAGCGGCAGCAGCAACAGCAGCACAGACGACGACGGTGACGTGGTTTCCACGCTAGCGATGAAGGCAGCGACGGCAATGAAGGCCACTCAAGAGGATTCCGGCGATGAAGGCCGACAATGATGATTTCGACGATGAAGGTCGAAACAGATTTCCTAGTAATAAAAATCTAGGTCTCTGGTACCATGTTAAGAAAATAAAATAATGAAAGACATAAAGATGTACCATGGTTCGGCTCTAAGGCCTACGTCCACGGGAGAAGAGAAAGGATATTTTCTTATTCTTGTATGATGTCTTAATTGAGGGACATCATATATATAGACATACAGGGCTATGTACATATAGCTATAATTACAATTTTAGTAACTACCATATAAAACATCTTGCTAAAATTATCATCTTTCCTTAAAGGAAATAAATCTCAACAAAGGCCATTGTATGCATTGTAGATTATTATATTCGAATAATAATCTATAATGCGTACGGTGGCCTTAAATAGGCAAAACCCACTAAAAAACTCCTAATTCGACACAAATACTAAAAATAGCAAAAATTACTAAAAATAGAAAGTTCGCTAAAACTTACCTAAAAAGAAAGATCTCGAGATGTATATCGCGTAAGAAAAAATGGAAACAAAATCGGACTCTTCTAATTCGAGTTATACTCGAAACAAAACTTTCGTAAAATAGTAAAAACGTGAATTTGAAGGCCTAAACGAAAGAATTTGCCCAAAAAACGGCGTTAGTCACAGCGTAGCGGTGAGTATTGATTGGCACGCTGTTTTCCTTAAAAAACACGTGTCGCTTTGTCAAAATTTCGCAAAATCTCACGCGCAATCTTTTAGAAAAATTTCACCTACGTCCTTTTCATTACACCCTCTCCTTGGGATGTTCTAACTTATGAAAATATGCCATCTCTTGTTGGATTGCATCAATTATGCTGAAGAGATTACATTACAAGAAGACCACCTTTTGGCAATCACCTCTTGTCATACACTCAATCACTCATAATCTACCAGCCCTTAACTCATTATGCAATTATTCTACAACACTTCAATTTTAATTATTCATCCCATATTTATAATGAATAAATTAGACTTCTTATGCAACTCAAACAGTAAAATTAGACATATACTACAATTAGAAACCCTTCAAAAATTAGAAATTTACCCAAACTAACACACTTTCTATTTTAATTACTACACTACTAATCAACTTGGACATTTCCTATTTGACATACATTCAAATTAGACACTTTCTATTTGAGTTCGAACCAAAATCCTAACAAAAACATTGTCAAGACCAACCATCATAATATGAGAATAAACTGATTTTGTATGTTTTAATGCCAATACTTGCTGAAAGTTGGGTCTGCACCATGGGTGTTTTAGAGTAAGAAATGAAGAATGTAACATGTTCACTTAGAAAGTTTTTTCTTTTCTCGCTAAGACATTTTCATTAAAGGGTATTATGGTCATTCAGCATCTACTGTTTATTTCTAGCTTTATATTCATTATGACAAGCAATCATATTACCCCAAAATTGCATGAAATTATAGATTATCGATGAATCTTATGCAACTGCTATGGAGGGCTAAAGGTTTTTTTTATTTGAGTATTTTTATATGAGATTCAATCTTTGAATCTAATATTCAATGAGAGCCTGTTTATTGTTTCCTTTTCTTACGCTTTCATCTTTATATCACAGAACTTTCTTCTTTTTTCTCATATTCTTAATCTGCTGAGTGAATGTTACTCACTTTCTACATTTTCCATCCAGGGACATGGAGATGATATTGACTACTTTGATCCCATTATGGTGAACTTCGGCAAGAATGTGAAAGCATTACAAATATCTTGTGGGTTCAATCACACAGGTGCCATACTTGAGTACACCTAGGGTTGGGCAGGGTTTCTGCAGCAACCCATTATTTTCCTTATTTGACATGGAAATGTTTCACTTTCTTTCTTTATCCCGTTCCACATTTCCATTCATTTATGATTCCCTTCACATGTCAAGGTCTTATATGTAGATCTTTAGGATAAAACATGGTGTAATTATTAAGGTCAAAACATGTTGAAACTTTTCTTGTATATTTACAGATGAGTAAAAGTGCATGTATGTATGAAAACTGACTACTTTCTATCAAAAAATGATTCATGAAGAGTTTTTAAGAACTTCAGACCTGCAGTGGTCATGCCTATGCATGAACTATTGCGCATCCTGAGAATGCAGTATGTGTAATCCATTGCTCTTGGATTGTCAAGGGAAGGCTTCTTTTCATCTGAATTATCTATTGAAAAGAAAATTACCCGCATTTTGGTAAACCCAGCAGAATTTGATCAACTTTCAACTTGTTGCAAGGGAAGTTCATGTATAATGTTTCCACAAATATCACTCTAATCATTATTATTCAATTGCATATCCAAAACAAATAAACACGATTGTAGCTGTTGAACTACGTTCCGTCCTTTTGTGCTCCACCTGTTTGCTTTGGTAAGTTCTTGAATGATAGATGAAAAAATTCATAAAGATTTTTAATTCAAAAGTTAGTTAATTTTGGCCAAACGAACTTGTGAGATTTTGTATTTTCTTATAGAATAGAGATATGAATACTTGAAATAGTGTAGAATGGTTCTACTTTATGGTTTATCATCAGAAATCACCTGTGGATTTTTGAATTTTGGTTCTATTGATGATGTGTGTGTGTAAAGAGGACGCTACAAGGATTCAATCTAAAGGTGTCACAGACCTATTTTCCTTCCAGTTACAGCTAGCTACTTGTTCCTGAAATTATATGAATCAATTCTACAGATTACATTAATGTTATGTTGCCCGTCTTCAAACACAAAAATGAGCTTGATTCGTATCAGTTGATCATGAAATCTTCCCAAGAGGTGATGGCTTTAGAAATATACAATATCTTTATAATGGAAGATTCCATTGCATACCAATCAAGCTAAGGGGATTCTGAATACTGAAGTATTAGATGCATATCAGTTTTATGTACAATTTTACTGTTTTATGCTCATTCTCTCCTCGAGTGCTCTGGAAATAAAACAGTGATTCCTTACTTGAAGCTATGGGCGGGGCCTTTAAGCATACAGGCATTATAGGCTCTAAAGCCTCTAATGACATTATGGATATATCACATACATATAATGTTCTTATTTTTCAGGTTATGTAAAGTTCTTTGTTCATATGGTGGAGACAGAAATTCAGTGCATACAATTGAAGAAAATAAACAAATTGTGACAGGAAAATTGGTTTTTCCTTGAATAAGAAACTACATTGGATTCCTACAGTTTGCAAGTGCAATGACAGAATCACAAGAAGAAAAAGCTTATAATGTTGCAAGTATGACAGTAGAAGGCAGGAAAAAGAATGATGAAATTTGTAATTGAAAATTGTTCTTTTCCACTTAAGTTTGTTGCACTTTCAGTTGTTGTTTCTTTGCTTAAAATTTGGTCTCTTCGGTGGCTTTGCATATGATGTGGCTTGAGTTGTCCATATTTGGGAAGTACTCGCTGCTCTTTGTGATCGGCCAGATCCAATAAAACTGAATTTAAATTAACTTAAGATGAAAATTAAGCAATGAAAAATAAAATAAAAAAAAGAACAATAGACAATAAGAAATTAAACAAATAAAAAGAGAAAGCAAGAAATTATCAAAAATTGAAAAAAAATTATTAATTTAAAAAAAAAAAAAACTTGCAGAATTTTAAACCCTTGGACAATGTCATTGTACCCTGGGCTTGAATCAGCCCCTTGTGGCGACCTTAACTTTCAAACATGAAAGACTCGAGTTGTTCGGGCTACGACCCTCACCACTAGAATTCTAATAACCCTGTCATTTTACCACATTCTCAATCAGACACAGCCATATTGAACAAGAGTCAAGGCATAAAATTTAAACAGTAATATAAATCAACCAAAAGTGTGGAAATACATGAAAGCTTAAATGTAGTTAAAAAGTTATTATGGACATCTAAATCCAAGTCCCAAGTCCAACAGGAGAGACAACAAAAACGAAACTAACGTATCTAAACCAGTTGTTCTCTTGTTCCAAGTCGACACTCACCATTTGTTGAGGTTGAGCTATCCTCTGGGAGAATCAAAGTGCGATTCCTTTGCCCTTGTCGAGGGCACGGGTTAGAAGTTGTAACATGAGTAAGTGAGGTGAGTTAAAAGCCCATTGAGATTTGGATATCACATATCTACCATCATATATTCATCAATATAGTTAAAACAATGTAGTTCATAAAACAAAATGGTAAGCATAATTCCAGTGTAAAATAGTATACTATGAACATAATGGCATATAATCAAGATATTTATATTTCATCTACAATTATATTTGCATTTCAAAAACTAGTTGTATAACACAGACTTGTATGCTTTAGCCATGTGAGAGTTACATCATCACCTTTACTTGCGTATCTTCCCATCAAGCCTATGTTGTATGACTTAGTCAGATAGCCTGTCCTCATGGTTGGCCACTCTTTGGGAGGTACCCTATAGTCCATTCTCTCGTGTGAGCGCACCCACACTTGACTACAGTAATCTATCCCATTATTCAACCATAAGAATACCATCCAAGAAAACACATGCAAGGCATGTTAACAATTCCATATACATAGCATGGTATTCACTAAACATATAAATATTTGTAACATGCAAACAAGTTCATAAAACACGATTCATGATGCCACACAATGGATGGGCGGCTCAAGATAAGCTATTTTGGAACATACATAATATATACAAATAGGGTATATACAATCTAGAGCTAGAGTAGTAGCAAAAAAGATTTCGACATTAGGGAACTGGAAAAAAAAACAGCCAATAGACCTAACATTATGTTTAGTGTATGTCTCTGTGCTAGATTTCAGTTGAGTCCTAGAGAATCTCACCTTAAATGTGTTAAAAGAATTTTTCGATATCTTTATGGAACGACTGATCTTGGAATTTGGTATCTCAAAGGTACATCTTTTGATCTTAAAAGTTATATAGACTCTGACTATGTTGAAAGTCTAATTGATAAAAAGAGTACCTCCGAATTTTGTCACTTTCTAGAAAATTCTTTGATTTCCTATTTTAGTAAAAAGCAACATTTAGTGGCATTATCCACGGCTGAAGCAGAATATGTCGTAGCAGGTAGTCGTTGTTCTCAAGCTTTTTACATGAAGCAACAACTTTAGGATTATCAAATTCACATAAACTGTGCTGAGATATTCTGTAATAACACGAGTGTCATCAATATATCCAAAAATCCAATTTTGCACTCATGAACAAAACATATTCAAATAAGACATCGTTTCTTGAGAGATCATGTGCAAAATGGAGATGTGAACTCATTCACGTCGACACTAAAGATCAGCTTGCGGACATTTTTAGGAAAGCCTTATCTAGAGATCAATTTGTTCATATTAGAAGAGAATTAGGAATGTTTTTCGAATCCAATCTTTGAATGCTTGACATTTTGATTGTTTGATATTTTTATGACTATCTTACTCTTTTCGGGAGATAGATATTTTCCTACTCTTTTTGCTATTTTCAAAAGGGGAAGAAGATTTATTGGCCATATTAGTTGAAGCAAAGGTTAAAATAATAATTGGGGAAGAGATATTGGTTGATGAAATCCATTACTCAGGGGAAGCTTAATGAACCTTATTAAACTCTTACTTGTTCAATAACTATTGTAGGATTGTTATGTGCATATATTATCTCATCAGAAGCTTGTTGCATCTTCATGCATTCATATTCATTAGTTTTCTTCAAGGCCAATAGAGATGTGTTTGAAATCATAAAAAATGATGAGATTGTTAAACCAAGAACCCTCATGACCCGTATGAGAGATATTTTGATGATTACAAACCACATTCTATACTGTAATTTCAAATCATATTTTGATGATCACAAACTCTATGAAGAAATATCTTCCATGTGCAAATAAACGTTTATGAAGATCTATCAAGTCAAAATGGAGATCAAGTTGGATAATTCTAAAGCATCGAATGATATTGTAACTGTTTCAATTTGTCTAAAATATCTTTAGACTTGTAAAATCTCATCTAGAATTTGTTTAGCAACATCATCATACATCTTGAAGTTTTTCAAAATGCATTTTTATAGATTTCAAAGTATTTGATTCTTGATGAAAATGAATTTGATTGATCGATTCGAATGATTTCAAATTCTCTAAATGATCTATGTTCATTTGATTCAATCCGAAGTGTGCAAATATTGATTTGATTCATCGGATTTCAAAATGGAAAAATAGTTGCTCGAGAAAGATGCTCATGGTGTTCAGGATGCTCAAGTTATGGCTAGTTCACCTGAAATCAAGCCTACACTACAAGACGCTCAAGTTCAATAGCGCCTACACTACAGGATGCTACTTATTCTACATGACGCTCAAGTTCAATAGCGCCCTCCCTGAATTAACTATGTTCAACTTACTTGCTCTTGGATTGACATTCCTTTATAACACTCAAGTGAAAGTTAAGTCTTCTAAGCTTTAACTTTTCAGGACATATGAAGAGCTTCAGGACGCTGATACCTGTTAGAAAAACAACTGTCTCACTTGTGCAAACTGTCGTCTTTTTTAGACTTTGCTATTTTCGTGTAAGCTCAGTTTTGACAAATTTTTCCAACGTCTTTTTTAACTCCATTTTGGTGAAACAACTTATGTGTTGCGTTTGAATTTCAAATTAAGCAATTAGGGATTTTGGGAGATTGAAATCCCAATATTTGCAACTTTAAACTGTTGGAGAACACAACATTGAAAAATCTTGTGCTAAAAAGCTATTTGAAGTTTAATCTTTTTTCTATTTGAAAAAGGTCAAAATTTTCCATACGATTATCTAAATTGAGAAAAACTCTCAAATTTGTTGTTCGTAATTTCATATCCATTTGAAAATTCAAAGAGGCCAAGAAGAGCAACCTCATTGTTTCAGCTGTGCAAGTGAGGTTCAATACGCTTTCTAAGTTGTGCTTTAATATTAATTCTTTGTAAGGGAATCAAGTTTCTACACCTATAACTATTATTGTAAAGTGACAATGTGTCACTTGGAAAGATCTTGGTTAAGCTCGGTTGAGAGGGTTGTTCTCACACCTGTGAAGTTGAGAAATGTGTAAAGGTTTGATCCTTATCTATGAAGAAGTATCAATAGTGGAGTTTGAGAAATCCTAACTATAGTGGTTAGGTAGTGGATGTAGGCGAGGGCCGAATCACTCTAAATCTGCTGTGTATTTGATTTATTTTCGTTGTATTTTATTTTCTGTCATTGCTTTATTTTGAAAGGTAAAACTTGCAAACTTATCCAATTCACCCCCCTCTTGGACATTTATCTGGGCCAACAATTTCTTCACTTTGAAACGAGATAAATTGACATTGGTTGCATCAATTGGTAGAGAAAAGGTTAGATCTTCAACTTCTTTTGATTTTTTACTTCCCAAACCCAAACGATGGCGGCAACGTTTTTTTTTTCGATTCTAAACTTAATTGTTAAAATACTTAGATGTGTGCAATTGAATGTTTTTGTGAAGTTGGGGTTGAAGAAGAATTGTGAGAGAAAAAAATTTCTTCAAATGCAAGTTCAACCGGAAACCCATCAACTCAACATGATCAACATCAATCTTCCTCTCAAAAGACTGATCCAACTTGGGAGCATGGGATTCAAGTTGAACCCAATAATCAATACAAAATTCAATGTAAATATTGTGAGGTTACTTATCATGGGGGTGTGTTTAGATTAAAATATCATCTAGCTCAAACAAGTAATCACGTAGCAAAATTCCCTCAAGTGACTGAGTTTATTAATTCATTTTTTTTTTACATCTTATTCAATCAAATGTTGAAGAGGCTCAAGAGAAAAAAGATATCTTACCTGATATTGGGATAGTTCATAAATCTAGTGAAGAAGAAGTCCAAATGCCTTTTCTTAGTGAAAAAAGGAAAGGAAAAGGTTTAATGGATGAATTTGTGAGGGCTAGTTCTCGTTTTGGTAGTGCTCCTCGAAGCCAAAAGACTATAAATGCGACGTTTAAGAAAGGTGATAGGAAGAAAATTACAAAAACAATAGCAAGATAGTTTTATGTAAGTGCAATACCATTTAATGCAGTGAGAAATGTCTATTTTAGACCAATGTATGATTTAATTGCTAATCATGGAATAGGTGAGGAGCCCCCTAGTTATCATGAGATGAGAGACACATTGTCGAAACAAGAGCTTTTGAATACAAGTCGTTTGGTGGATGAGTATAAGCTTGAGTGGATCATAAAAGGATGCACTATTATGTTAGATGGATGGTTAGATAGAAAGAACCGATTTATTATAAATTTCTTGGTTAATAGTCCATCAGGTACTATTTTAAAAAATCAGTTGATGCATCTGAGATCTCAAAGATAGTTGACAAATTTTTGAGATGTTAGATAGTGTGGTGGAGATGGTGGGAGAAGAAAATGTTGTTCAAGTTGTAATAGATAATGGTGCTAATTTTGTGGTTGTTGCTGCTAAGTTAATGGAGAAAAGAAAGAAGCTTTATTGGACTCCGTGTGTAGCTCATTGTTTGGATTTGATATTGGCAATTTGAAGGGGACTTTTGACATGATTACCCTTAAAAAAAAATTATTTCACAAATACCATCCATACAAAAATATTATCAGGATTGCCCTAATTTCCTGTTCATAGCCCAGTCAGCGTGCCAAACAAGTGCCACGTCAGCGCGGAGGTGGCATTTTTTTTAAGTGAAGGGAAGGCGTCTTTTGAAAAGACGCCTTCTCTTCACAAATATTTTTTTTTACAAGTACAAGGGAAGGCGTCTTTTGAAAAGACGCCTTCCCTTCACAAATTTTTTTTTTTACAAGTGCAAGGGAAGGCGTCTTTTGAAAAGACGCCTTCCCTGCACGTAAAAAAAAAATTCTCTCTTCTCAACATCATTCTGAAGAGAAACGCCTAAGCGGCTAAACACCATAGATGTCCCACGCCATTGACTCTTCATCGACGACTCTTTACTTTCCTTCTTCTTCTTCTTCTTCTCCTCCTCCTCAGAGATCCTTCGATCCTCTGTTAATCTCTTCTTCTTCTTCTGCATCCGCCATGAACAACTTTGGTGGTTTTCCATTACCTCCACCAAGCTCTAACCACTTCCCCGACCAGTTTATTCATCGTAAGCCACAATTTTATTTTATTTTTTATTTTTTGTTGTTGTTAATATCTTGTAGGATTCAATTCAGCGGAAAATATTCCGATTCAGCGGAAAATATTTGAAAATCAGGAAGATATTTGCAAATCAAGTTAATCTTTCTTTTTTTTGTTGGGAATGATGTTGAGAAGAGATAATTTTTTTTTTAAGTGCAGTGAAGGGAAGGCAAAAGATCAAACGCCCATAAATAAGCACAAAATCAGAATGTAAACAGAAACAAAAAAAAAAAAAATCTTTAGCTGTTCTTGGCCATCATGTATGTATAAACTATATACAAAACAAATATAAAAAATCTGCACAAGTGTTTCCAAACAGAACAACTGAGAAAACAAAAAAATACTAAGAATGATAACCTAATCTATAATCCCATTCTAGCCCAGAAAGAGTACCGGCAGCTTGTACATATCGATTATGATCAGAAAAATACGATCGACAAATTTTCTCGAACACCTGCTTCGTGAGTAAACTATTAGATCCATCACAGTGAGATTTCCCAGCTTCTCTCTCCACTCCCAAGTCCCTTTATCTTCTCCACTTCATTTTTCACAGAGTTTGCCGCGGAGCCATTGAAGGTACTGTTAATAGAATATAAATTTTTTAAAAAGTGAAGGGAAAGCGTCTTTTGAAAAGACGCCTTCCCTTCACCTAAGGGAAGGCGTTTCTTTTTAGTTGAAGGGAAGGCGTCTTTTGAAAAAATGCCTTCCCTTCACAAATTTTTTTTTTTAAGTGGAAGGGAAGGCGTCTTTTCAAAAGACGCCTTCCCTTCCACTTAAAAAAATTCCACCTCCGCGCCGACGTGGCGCTTGTTTGGCACGCTGACTGTGCAGTGAACAGTAAAATGTGGCAAAGATGACATTATTTTTGAGGGGATGACATTTGTGAAATTATTATTTTTTTGAAGGGTAATCATGTAAAAAACCCAATTTGAAGGTGCATTCTCAAACAATTACAAAGGCCAAGGTGATAACAAAATATATTAATTCTCATTCAAGGGTGTTGGCATGGATGAGACACTTCATTAAAGGCAAAAAAATTGTGAGGCCAACAGTGACAAAATTTGCTACTTCCTATTTGACATTAAAAAGCTTAAGTGAGAATAAAGTTGGAATGATTATTATGTTTGCATCACAATATTGGAGTAGAAGTAGCTATGCAAAATCAGCTGAGGAAAGAAAAATAGTTAATATTGTCATGGGAATAAGGAGTTTTCAACTGATGTTGTCTACTGTATCAAGTGTACCTTGCCCCTTGTCAAAGTGCTACACTTGGTTGATTCAAATAAATATCTAGCAATGAGTTTTATATATGAAGCCATGGATTGGGCAAAAGAAGAAATTGCCAAACATTTTGATAGGAACAGTAGAAGATAACTTTTTTTCATTATTAGGTTATGGTAATTATCTATAAAATAAAATAAAATAAAACCTATTATGTTGACTTATTAAATATTAATTATTGTAGGTATAATCACATTTGGAAAATCATTGACAATCGTTGAAATGTTCAACTCCATCGGCCGTTGTACGCAGTGGGCTATTTCTTGAATCCTCAATTTTAATACAAAGTTTATTGTCAACTAGATAATGAGGTTCAAATGGGATTATATGATTGCCTTGAAAGAATGGTTCCTGATAAAAAATTGAGGTTGAAAATTGAAATGCAAATAAATGCTTTTAGACATGCAAGAGGGTTTTTTGAAAGAGATATAGCAAAAGACAGATTATTTTTGGAAGACACTAGGTGAAGTGAATCACTTTAATTTGATATTTAACTAGGAAAATAAATTTAAATTTTTAATGTTGAGGTTTTTATTATAATTTTTGAATTTATTGTGCAGGTGGATTGGTGGAAATCATTTAGGATTGAATGTCCAAAGTTAAAGAATTTGGTTGGGAGAATTTTGAGCTTGACATGTTCTTCATCTGGATGTGAAAGGAATTGGAGTATATTTGAGCAGGTTATAAGAAAATTTAACTTTTTCGTGTTACTTAATAGATGACGAATGTAAAAAAATTAAGTAAATTATTTTTTCTTGTACTTGTTAGGTGCATTCTAAGAAGAGAAATAGATTGCACTAGAACGCAATGAAAAATCTGGTTTATGTGATGTCTAATTTGAAGCTCCGAGAAAATTTGAAGAAGTGACCGACACTTATTGATCCTATTTCTTTTGAGGAAATAGATTCAGATGAAGAATGGATAACAGAGCATGATAAGTCATTTCATAATGATACAAGTACTTTGAATTTAATTGATGAAATTGATATGGACTCAGATGCAGAAATTCTAAGTAGTAAACAATTCAATTCATATAATAAAGGCCATTAATTTATGACTAATATTAATTTACTTTTGAATTGTTATTTCTTTTAGGCCTTGGAGTAGAGAACAAGACAAGTGAGAGAGATGATAAGATTCATGAGAATCAAGGGGAAGATCAAGATGATGATCTTGAATGCCTTCATGATCACAATGAGGAAGAGGACCCATCATGACCTGAAGATGAATTACT
Organism: Paratinospora sagittata; assembly: GCA_035771175.1. Lineage (NCBI taxonomy): Eukaryota > Viridiplantae > Streptophyta > Magnoliopsida > Ranunculales > Menispermaceae > Paratinospora > Paratinospora sagittata. The sequence continues at coordinate 25,577,090 of CM069594.1, forward strand.
GGATATTATATTACATAATGAAGATTTTGATGAATAATTTGATAAATTTGTTGAATGGTTTTGGCTTTGAACTTTTGAGTCATGTTATGTGCTAGTGTAACAAACTTACAAGTTACAATTGAACTATGATGTTTGAACTTTTGTTTATTACTTTAGTAACTTTACATTAACATGTATTTGTTTGTCTAATTTCTATTTTCATCCACTTGTTGTGCAAAGCAACAAGCTACCAATTGCATGAGCTCTTCAATTGTATGTTGTATCATATGCAACTTCTTTGTCTTTAAAATCTTTGATATTTTATCACCTTAAGACCTGTATGTTAAAATTTGAAATTCAATGATTAGACTTAATAGAATAAATCACAGATTAAAAACAAGATATTAAACTTTATAATGAAAATTTAATAGAACAATAAGAATACAAATAAATGTCTCTAAAAACTAAAATTTATATACGATTCACAATTGTATCCTGAATCCTGATTCGATTTAGAGGGACCCCCAATGATTCACTTATAATTCACGATTTTGACTACCATGGTCTTAATGCTTTAATATCTAGCCTTGACTTGTTTATTTTTTTGGGTTTTACCCAAACTCTATGCTCTAAAGGTCGTAAATCTTGAGCTTCAACTATGAGAACCCTAACTTTCAAACATGAAAGAGTCAGGTCGCCTGAGTTACTACCCTCATCACTAGAGTACTAGTAACCCTGTCATCTTTTACCACATTCTCAATCATATACAAAACCATATCGAACAAGAGTCAAGGCATAAAATTTAACAAGGCAACTAGACAATAATATAAATTAACCAAAAGTGCGAAAATACATGAAAGCTTAAGTGTAGTTAAAAGTTATTACAGTCATCCAAATCCAAGTCCTAAGTCCAATAGGAGAGACAGCAAAGGAAACTAACCTATCTAAACCAACTGTTCACCCGTTCCAAGCCAACACTCGCTAACTATCGAGGCTGAGCTATCCTCAGGGAGAATTAAAGCACAATGCCTTTTCCCTTGTCAAGGGCACTGCTAGAACTTGTAATATGAGTGATTGAGGATGAGCTTAAAGCCCAATGGGATTTGAATATCACATATCTACCATCATATATTCATCAATATAATTAAAATAATGCAGTTCATGAAACATCATGGTAAGCATAACTCCACTCTAAAATAGTATACTCTGAGCCTAATGACATATAATCAAAATAACTGTATTTCATCTACAATTATGTTTGTATTTGAAAACCAATCATATAATACATACTTGTACGCTTTAGCCATGTGAGAGTTACATCATCACTTCTACTTGCGTATCTTCTTATCAAGCCTATGTTGAATGACTTTACCAGATAGCCCGTCCTCATGGTTGGCCATTCCTTAGGAGCCTCCCTATAGTCCTTTCTCCTGTGTGAGCGCACCCACACTTGACTACAGTAATCCATCCTATTATCCAACCACAAGAACATCATTCAAGAAAATATTAACAATTCCATATACACAACATGGATTTTCAAAACATATAAATATTTGTAATACGCAAACAAGTTTAAACAAGATTCATGATGTCAAACCAACATTTCTATCTATGATGATACATAAATGATGGGAGAATGAAATTTTACTCACCGTGATACCGATACCAAATCCAACCTACGTGTATGTCAAGTTTAGGAACCTTTAATCACCACTGATTCCTCAAACATGCATAAAGACTACTTTTAGATTGACTTAATCATATGCACACATCTAATATAAATTACATTTCAATATTTCTTATTAATGGTCTCTACATCGATTACAACCCAACAAGGTATATGCACTTCATTCAGGGTTTCTCATTGTTATCATTTAGAGATTTATGTGTTTCCAATATACATAAGATCAACCATGGTTTTCAAATCCTTATTTTTTCATGACAACTCAAGGGTTTTGTTTCCATAACCCTTGTTGAATGTCAATATCATAAATCCTAGAGTTTCAACTGAAACACTCATTTAGTCCCAGTACTAAGGTTCATTTACCATTATTTAGCTAGCACTAACAAAATATCTAACATAATGCATCGATCAAAAGTGGGCAAGTCTCATATAACTTAGGTAATTTTCATCATTTCTTAGAGAAAAGGCAATCTCCCATAATCTCAACAAATCTTCCTATTCACCAAACATTTATTTATAACAGGATCAATCACTACAATACTCAACAAAAACCACAATTTGTAACACCACGTATTTAATTATACACCTACGTTGACTGATACGTATACGTACGCATATACGTACGTAGGAGTTAAATGCATGTGTGTATAAGCATACATGAATTAAGTGGATTGTATTATTAAATGCAATAATATCACTAGATTATAAAATATTATAAAAAAGAACTTGATATTAAAGTAAATTAATGAATGGAGAGTTGTTAAAGTAAATGAATAGTTGAATGAATTAAATTAAGATGGGAAAGTTGGTTTGTTAAATTGCATGGGGAGTTAGTTAACTAAGTTGCATGAGGAGTATGTGATAGTTGCGTATTTAGACATGTTTTAGGAGGGTTTTATAGTTGTTTTAGGATAATTTATGCATTAGTTGAGTGTGTTTATGTTAGTTTTGATTCATTTATTAGTTTAGGAATAAATTAGTTTTTATACATTATTTCGGTTTGTTAATTTATATGTTGGATCAATTTATGTTTTTAGTGTTTTAATTACTTGTTTTGTTTTGTTTTGTAGGTATTTAGATGTATGGAAGTGAGCATGAATGATGGACACAACATATGAGAAGCCTAGATGATGAGTCATGAAGAACCCAAGCCAAAAAGTGAAAGAAAATTGGCTAAGTCCACGAGAAGGAAATCAAAAGGAACGAAAAATGACCAAGTCCACAACACTATGCACAAACAGTGCTCTGGGGCCGCGGTGCTCATCACGGTGCCTGGTGATCAGGAAAAGAAGGCACTGGGCGCCGCGGCGCTCATTGTTGCACCCAGAGAGTGTTAACGCAGCGCCACGATGCTGAAATTTTTTAACCGGGCCCCACGGCGCTACTCGCAGCGCCCTGTGTTTTCCAGATGTGGCTTTGGGAATTTCAGGACTTTCTAAATTTTTACACACTACTAAAAGGGGCTTAATATATATATAAAAAGAAAGGGTTTTTCGAGAGGAACATATTTGAATAAAGTGGAGAACGAAGTTTTGCGACTGGAGCGAGGTGGAAGAGAAGATCTACATTGAAGACCGTTGACAACTTCTACACGTTCTAGTTTGCTTTTCTTTGTTCTGATTCATGTTTGAACCATTAGTTATTGTTTTGATTTCTTTAGTTATGAACTAAAGCATTGTTTCTAGAGGATAGATGGATCCTAACTTTGATGCTATGTTCTAGTAAAGTCTTAATATTATTATTAATGGATTTGTGATAGTTTATTTATATTTCTCCATTGTTAATGTTTTCAATCTCTTGATCACGGATTGGATGATCTTAGATCTAGAGTGTGGCACTCGACAGAGGGTACTTTGGATTGGAACAAGGAAAATATAACCTAGGTTATTATGAGACCGATAGGAGATCGAGACCTTTTGAAGTCATTAAAAGAAATCATAGATCTTAGTGAGTTTGTAAGAATTAGGTCTTTATCGATAGATCGAGATCAATTCCTATGAATATGCTCTAACGCGGCACTCGACAGAGGGTGTTAGAAACATTAGGATTTCTGGCTTATAAACTAAGTAAATACATTAATGATAAATAGATGGAAAGAACATAGTTGATAGTTAGGTGAAATCGATTCTCTAGATTATTTCTCTATTGATAATTTGTCGTTTCCATTGCTTTGCTAGTTAATAATTAGTTGTTTTCATTACTGTTTAATTACTCAATCATTCGAATTCGATTTTCTAGATAAAATTAAGGTAAAAACGTGATAGCTAGTGTTCTAAAAATAATTTTTTTTTACACTTATCCTCATGCTTTCATTTCTAATATCACTCTCTCTCCAACATTTTACAACAAGAAGAAAGAAAAAAAAAGAAGGAAGAAAGAACCGAAGAGAGAAAGAGGAGAAAAAGCAGGGGAATTGTCGGATTTACGCCAAATCGGGACCTCCGATAAGTAATTTTTACTTTATTTCTTCGTGAAACTGATATTTAAGCTAGATGTCGATGTGGACAAAATAATTTTAAGAATGTTCTATATTTTTAATAAAATTAAAATATGTTTCCAGTAGAAAAATAAAATCGAGAACTAGTGGAAATATGATTTGGAAATCTATTTTCACTGTTTCTACTTGTGGAAATATCTAGATTGACTGTAGAAACGGTATAGTAGTGTCTTCAACTACTTATGAGTCCTAAATTGAGTTGGATTCTAGATTCACAGAATGTGTATAATATTTTTCAGGTTGATCTTTATTATTGGTGATTTGAAGTGAGTATTTATGCGTGAAATAGATATGAATAAATGGAATTAAATTATAGAATGGTTATGACAGGTTGAGTTAGTTGGATTTCAATTGGAACTGGACTCGAAAGCAGCGGTGATTGTATTTTAAGTTGGAAAATCTTATATTGTGAGTATATTTCTTGATTTTGGTTCTTGTATGACATTGTATTATATAAAATGTTTAACTGTAAGCATGTTATATACGTAAATGTATTGTATTTTATTGATCATTCAAAATAATTTTGGCATTTGGAGTATGCAAGACCGGCAAAGGCAGATCGCATATGATGTCATTTTGTTAGGTATTAGACCCGAATGAGTGTTATGCATAACCTCATTGTCAGTAGGTCTGTCCTAACAAAGATTTTAGATCCTTAAAATGACTGTGAATTGAGTATGTGAGGTCCAAGAGTGCGTAGGCTCCTTATCGGTGCATAAGAAAGTGTTCGTACCCGCTCCATTACGAGAAGGAGGGAGATTGTGGTTTTAGTTGAAAATGATGTATTGTTTTGTTGAGAAATCATGAAATTTATGTTGTTGGCATGTATGATATATTCGTTGAATGATGAATGTAATTAATAATTGTTTTAAATGATTTTAAATGTCACGTTTCCCTAAACGCATATGATTGTCATATCAAGAGATATATTTACTGAGCTTATTGATTGCTCACTCCATTTCCTCCAATATTTCAGGTACAGAATCAAAGGGAAAAGGAAAGACTAGGGAGTGACTGACACGTGATCCATATTCACTTGTGTTTATGTATATATGCTTGGAGGAAATGGGTTATATATATATATATATATATATATATATATATATATATATATATATATATATTTATATGTATAATTATCACATACTATACATATAATATCACCTAAATGGGTTGTGTGGTAATGTGGATTATAGTTAAATACTTTAGTTATACAATGCTTGTGATGATGGAATGGGACATACATATCTATCATGTGAGAATTTGATTTGTGGTATATCAGGTTGTGAGAGGTCCATTTTATGAGGAGATGCTGTCAAATTTTTGGAGATTTGTGAAATTTTGTTGAGGCTGACAGTGTATTATATATTGTATACAGGGTATGTACAATGTATAGTATACTGTGCCGATCATGACATCAGCCTACGTCAGGGGCGTCGTGACAATAGTGGTATCAGAGTGTTAGGTCTAAAATCCTTAAAGAGATAAAAATTTTATGATATTATGATTGTTTGTATGGGTATACATATGAATAGTACTATTATGTTGAGCTTAACTCAATATGTTATCTTTATTGAGAATCACCTGCGATGGTGAATTCCAGATTTGGGAAGGATCAGTCAAGGTTAAAAATGAAAATTGCTGATCAAGAAAGGATCAGAAGGCGGAAAGAAAAAGAATTGGATGTAATCCAGTGATAATAAATTACATAGCTTATATATGGCTGGTAACTACCCAACAACAACGAAATGCACAACTTATGAGCTTGTGGCAAAGTTTTAATGTGAGAAAGACAGAGGCTTGAACCATTGATAGCTGCAAATGTGGGTGCTAATGGTCTGAGTACTTCTGTAAAAACATATATAGTTGAGACTAAAGTAAAAATAAAATAAAATAAAATAAATAGAAGGTCTCAATGATAAGCCAGATAAAATGAAAAGATATGTGAAAGTTATGGAAACTTTCAGGAGAAGAGACGCGCCTATCTTAACTGGTAGTCTGATATTAGACGTAGCAACGAATTTGCTACTCTGAGTGGAGACCATCTTAGAGAATGATTAAGTCTCTGATAATGATAAAGCAAGTTAGCTAAGTTTAAGCTAACTGATGATAAGAGATGATAGAAATTTGGGTTAAGGTCTCCTTAGATGATTAAGGCAAGAGATTAATTAAAGAAGCTATTTTATGAGGGCTCCTATCATAATTCAGAAATTGATTTAAGGCATGAGAAATATTATCTTGTTAAAATGTAGTGATATGCCTAACCATAAATACAAACATGAATTAAATAGACTGGTATAGTTTATTTATGGAATGGTCATTATGGATACTCTGAGAATGATAAGGATCTAGAATAAATTTTGGGATCCTATACGGCAAGTTTGATAATTGTTGGGTTATAAATATATGCGCAAGTTATGAGGCAGACGATAAATTTTGGATCAGCCAAAGCTGCGGTGAAATTGCTAACACCAACAATACTAATATAACTTGTGCCACCGTTTGAAGCAAAGTCATCAGCACCAGTTCTAGGTAAAAGGATAATAAGTAATGTAAGGAAATGTTGAGGCAATAATATGAAATTCAAGATAAGTGAAACATTAAGTAAGGTTGAGATTCTGACAGTATTAGTGACTTTAATTTTTTTAGTACCTGACCCAATGATAAGGGGAAAAAGGGAAGTGATGTTAAAGAATTACGAAAATCAGAAGTGGTTTCGAGTGCCTGAGCAAGAGTCACAGACTGAGTAAATTGTATCTCGAACTATGATAGTCTATTATCAATCTGAAAAAAAAATATAAAGACATGGGATGTATTAGTGTTCAGTTAGTCGATATGGAATGTCTTAGTAATTTTTATCAATATGACTCTGTCACACCCCGCTCGGACGCGCCTAAACCAGCGCGCATTTGGAATTATCACAATGGTAATAACATAGTACGCAGCGAAAATATAAAACAGTACAAGTTTGATTTCATTTAATTCAGAATTCATTTGTACATGAAGTGGTCAAGGGAACATACTCCCCAAAATCCACAAAAAGGGTACAAAATATGGGCCCCATAACCTGCACCCAGTCCACCCTAATTTCCTGTGAAAAATTGGATAATAATGGAGTGAGCTTAACGCGCTCAGTGGGTAAAATAGTTTGTGAGTATAACAATTAATAAAGCATACTTCATAATCAAATATCTTAAATACACATGTGAGCATCATAATCAATCAATATGTATGTATGCATGACACCGTCTCATAACGGTTTGATGAATGTACATCGCCTGAGTTCATGTACAGATGTCCTTCCCTGGGCGTAGCCAGGTTCTCATTGTACGTCCCTCCTCAGGAACAATGCTCTGGATTCACGTACAAATGTCCCTCCCCAAGCGTAGCCGAGTTCTCATTGTACGTCCCTCTCCAGAGAAATATAATGAATAGCGAGCAATGCTCCTAACTATTCTGAGTCATAAACCACATACGTCCCTAGGTGGTGATATGTATGATGCCAATGCATGAACTGGTCAAAGTCTACTAGTCTGATCTTTTCTTGACATTTAGATTGACTTTGACAACGTCTGGTGATCCTTATCAGGGTTGGTATCACGACGTGCAAGGTTAGGACATTCAGTATTACTTGTATAAGCTGATAGATTTCAATAAGACCAACTAGATCAGTCCCTAGTTGAGAGGTGAGACACAAGGTCTGCTTAAATACCAATCGCCTAGAGCAGCCCGCTGCCTCCCGTTCACTATTTAAAGTTACTGAGGACAAGACCGAGTCTAGTTGAGCCAGATTGACCACAAATCCGGCATTATAACAGTGTAATACATGAACTCCAAATATACAGGTATAAATATAACAGTATGAACGTTATACGAATAATGCTGTGTAAATGAATGGTAGACATAATAATAAATGAATGTAAACTTTAATAAAAGTTATAAAACACGCAAACCTATGTTTCGTTCCCCACCATCAGATAATAACTTCTTATTTCAGATCTAGCACTTTCCTCCGGATAGAACTTCATTGCACCGAGAGTCTCGAACAGAGAGTCTCAAAAGACTAAAAACTCAGAATGAGTAGAAAGGAGAAAAAATCACAAGAGAAGGTGATTTGGTGCGAGGAATGAGAAATGAGGGGGGTTCCTTATATAGAGATTTTTGGCGCCTGAACGTTCGGGCACGCGCCTGAACGTTAGGGCGTTGCGCCTGAACGTTCAGGCACGCGCTTGAATGTTAGGGCGTTGCGCCTGAACTTTCGGGCACGCGCCAGAACATTCGGGCAGGAACCCAAAATTTTTTTTTTTTGTGCAATCCTAGGGTATTACACTCTACCCCCTTAAAAGGATTTCGCCCTCGAAATTAGTTTAAGTAGTCATGATGGTTATCAGCTTGAGATTCACTGCCGGTGTCATCTTTTGCTAGTTCAGGGTAGGTCATGTATGGTCCCTGAATGGCACTGTGGCCAATGGAATCCTCAACATCATGAAACCATGGAGAGCAAATGGAGTCAGATTCGTCCTCAGAAAATTCCAACCTTTGCTTAACAGATGGTGGTGGAGGGCGCTGGTTACATCGTTTGAGGGGAGGTAGGTTGAGTGGTGGAATGCTTTTTCGTGTTGTTGCTCGAATCCGGCCGCCTGACAATTTTGGAAGAAGATCTTGCCAAGATGAGGGCACGGGATTGTTACGAAACGACCATGCACCCTTTGGCGATAAGGATCGATGTTTGTGTGGCGATGGAGTTGGTGACGCAAAGTCGTTGTGACTTGACTCTAATTATTGAGAAGTAGCCACAGGTTGCCAAGGAGGCCACTGCGTGTGTGCATCACTATATCCATTGATATTATTTTCAGACATCTGAATAGTTATTCAGGTGAAACAATGTATTAAGATAGGTGTAAACAAAGTTCCATCATTTTATTGATAAGTGAAAATAGTACAGGGTATCACATCATCAGTTGGTACTAGAAAACAATTCAGGGTATTTTTGTTTAATTGTTGCTTCCTCTACACCGTGGTGATCCCAGAGCACCTTCACAAGTGGTATGCTACGTCGCCTTAGTTCTAGAGTTTTTCTATCCAAAATCCGTATCGCTCTCTCCTGATACTTATTTCCTTCCTCAACCCGAACCTCGACTAGAGGGATGATATGCGAAGGATCAAGACGATACTTTCGAAGCATAGATACGTGAAAAACATCATGAACCATAGGCATGGACGATGGAAGGGACAGACGATAAGCAAGTTTGCCAATATGTTCAGTGATCTAAAATGGACCGATATACCATGGGGAGAGATTTTTGATCCCAAAGCGTTTGACACCTCTTATGGGCTGAACTTTTAAAAAAACAAAGTCCCCCTTATTAAATTCTAGAGGATGTCTCCACTTATCAGCATAGCTCTTCTGTCGACTTTGTGCAACACAAAGTCGTTCCTTTACTAGTGTGATCTTCTCAGAAGTCTCTTGAACTAGTTCAGGGCCTAACTGCGGTCTATCTGCCATATCTAACCAACATACCGGAGATCTGCAAGGTCGACCATAGAGAGCCTCGTACGGTGCCATGCCGATACTAGTTTGGTAGCTGTTGTTGTATGCAAACTCAGCTAAATGTAAGTATTTCTCCCATCCGTCATTAAAGTCAAAAATGCAGCATCGTAACATGTCTTCTAAGATTTGAATAAGCCGTTCTGACTGCCCATCAGTCCGAGGGTGAAATGTTGTGCTCATGGTGTTCTTAGAACCCATTCTACTCTGGAAGCTTTTCCAAAAGTTTGAGGTGAATCGAGGGTCTCGATCAGAGCCGATCGTGAGTGGTATGCCATGGAGGCGTACGATTTCTCTTTCATACAGTTTGGCAAGTTTGGCGGGGTTATCCGTGAACTTTATTGGCAAGAAGTGTGCAGACTTTGAAAGTCTGTCAATGATAACCTAGATAACATCTTGCCATTTATTATTTCGAGGCAAGGCCGTAACAAAATCCATTGCGATGTTCTCCCACTTCCATTCTCCAATAGGTAACGGCTGGAGAAGTCCAGAAGGAAGTCTTCGTTTTGCCTTAACTTTCTGGCAAACGAGACATCGAGCAATGAATTCTGGAATTGGCTTCTTCATTTCAGAAAACCAGAATTGTCGCTTGACATCCTTGTACTTCTTGTCACCCCTAGGATGCATAGCGAACCTCGAACAGTGCATCTCAGTGAGCACTTCTTTCCGAACCTCTGGATCGTTCGGTAGACATAGACGTTTTTTTATAGAAAACGGCCCTGTCTTCAGAGACCGACCAGTGAGGAAGGTCTTGTCTGCTAAGTAGAAGTTCTCATTTTCCCATTAACATAGGGTCATTGGCTTGAGCAGCTGAAATCTTTCAAACTAGCTCAGAGTTGGTTGATAATTGAGAGAGTCATGATCTTGGTTCCTCTTCGATCAGTCGTAGGTTAAAGTTCTCCATCTCTGTAGCCAACTTCCCCATTTTAAAGTTAAGAGTACAAGCAACATAAGATTTTCTACTCAGGGCATCAGCCAAAACATTGGCCTTACCAGGATGGTACTGAAGTTGAAAGTCATAATCTTTCAAGAATTCCAACCATCTTCTTTGGCGGAGGTTTAGGTCTCTCTGGGTGTAGATGTACTTAAGACTCTTGTGATCTGAGAAGACCTCGAACTGTTCACCGTATAAGTAATGTCTCCATAACTTCAGTGCAAAGACGACAGTTGCAAGTTTTCCAAGTCATGTGTTGGGTAATTACCCTCATGAATCTTCAGTTGTATGGATGCATATGCAACCACTTGGCCTTTTTGCATTAGCACAACAACTAAGCCTTGGAGAGAGGCGTTGATGTATAATGAAAATCCAATTGCATTTCTTGGAATGATAAGTACTGGTGCCGTAGTGAGGCGTTTCTTCAATTCCTGAAATGATGCTTCACAGGCGGGATTCCAGATGAATCGCACATCTTTTCGAGTGAGCTTGGTCATAGGTTCAGCAATCTTTGAGAAGTCCTTGATGAAGCGTCTGTAATAGCCAGCCAAACCAAGAAAACTCCTAATCTGAGTAACAGTGGTAGGCTGCTTCCAGTTTAAAACTGCTTCAACCTTAGAAGGATCTACCTCAATGTCATTGCCTGAAACCACATGGCCTAGGAATTGAACTCGCTTCGCCCAAAATTCGCACTTACTCAACTTTGCATACAGCTGGTGGCTTCTCAAGGTCTGGAGGACTATCTTCAAATGTATTTTATGGTCTTCCTCGGTTAAGGAATATATCAAGATGTCATCCACAAAAACCACAACAAATCGGTCTAAGTATAACCTGAAGATGCGATTCATCAAATCCATGAATACAGCAGGTGCATTTGTTAGACCGAACGACATGACCAAGAACTCGTAGTGACCGTACCGAGTTCTGAATGTCGTCTTGGTAATGTTCGACTCTCGGATTCGGGGTTGGTGATAACCGAACTGTAAATCAATCTTAGAGAAGTATTTGGCATCTCTAAGTTGGTCGAACAGGTCATCGAGCCTGGGCAATGGGTATCTGTTCTTAATGGTGACGTTATTGAGCTTGCGATAGTCTATGCAAAGTCGTAACGAACCATCCTTTTTGCGAACAAACAGAACTGGAGCTCCCTAGGGTGATGAACTCTTTCTGATGAAGCCGTTACTCTCTAATTCCTTCAGTTGTTTGTCTAATTAGACCAGCTCGACATTTGACATTTTGTATGGTGGAATTGAGATAGGCCCTGTCCCAGGTATGAGGTTGATTTCAAAATCGAATTTCCTAACTAGAGGTAGACTAGGAAGGTCATTTAGAAAGACTGTTGGGAATTTAGATATGACCGGAACATTGTGTACTTCGAGAGGGTACAGTGCTGGTGATTCATTTTCATCACCAGGGGATAGAGCTCGAAGTTGTGCCTTGAGAAGTGCACTGTTGATTTGTGTATCCATTTCCTTGTTCCCTGAATCTTGACAAACTCTCCTGTAGGCAAGGTTAACTGAACTTTCTTCTTCATACATTCGATCTTTGCATTCAGTGGTGCTAGCCAGTCCATGCCAAGGATGATGTCAAAGTCTTCAATGTCCATCACAAAAAGATCTGCATATATGATCTGTTTTGACATTCGAAGTTCACAACGAGAACATTGCAAATTGACGTCAGTACCAGATCCTAACGGTGACGTGACATGGAGTGTGATGTCTATGGGTTCATGATGCAGGCCTAAATGTCTTACCAATGCCGACGATATAAAAGAATGCGTAGCACCTGAATCAAACAAAACATGCTCCATTGTATTGAACAAAGGAAAGCTACCTTTGACTACATTGTTGTCTGGGAGGGGTTGTTGAGCGATGAAAAATGCTCTGCCCTGATGCCGTTGTCCCTGATTTTGCTGGTTCTGCCTCGGTTGGGCATGAGCAGCAGGTGGTGCTTATTGAACTGGAATGACGGGAATAGGTTGTTGCAGGTGCAGACAGGCATACTATATGTGGCCCTGTTGGCCGCAGTTAAAACATGTCGGCCTGTACTGCTGATTGTTTTGCTGGCCATTCTAATTGTTCTGCTGGCCATGTTGATTGTGGTGTCGACCACCACCTTTGCCATTGCCGTTTCTACGGCCACCCCTTCCATAACGACCTCCGCGGCCATGATTTCGGAAACCCTGATGGTTAGGGCTAGAAGGTTCAGCCGCAAGTGTTGTGGCCTCATTCTTCGAAACAAGGGCTGGGAGGGCTGGGTTTTGATTATAGTAGGGCTTCTTCTTGTTGCCTTGTTGTGAGCCCTGTTGGGAAAACGTTGTAGGTAGTTTTTCCTTATTCATTCTCTACTCTTGCATAATCTTCTCTTGTTCAAAGCTCATGGCCTTGTCAACAACCTCCTTGTAAATCTTGAGATCCAAGATCGGCAAGGCTTGTCGAATATCATGGCGAAGGCCATTATAAAATGTCTCAGTCTTATCTTGCTCCGTTGAAATGGTGGAGAAAGAGTAGACTGATAATTCTTTGAACTTGCCAGCATATTCCCTGAAGGTCATGCTGCCCTGGTATAAATTAGAGAATTCCTGGCACTTCTGCCTCTTCATAGCGCCTGGAAAATACTCATTAATAAACATTGACTCGAACTGTTGCCAAGTCATATCTGCTATGTTGACCTTTTGGTCCTCTTTCACTATTATCCACCATGTGTTTGCCCCACCAACAAGTTGGTAGGTCGCTAGTGGAATTTTTCGAGTCTCATCGACTCCCAGTACATCAAGAGCCTTATTTGACTCATCCAACCACTTTTGCACCTCATCAGCATCAATGGTGCCAGCAAAAGTAAGAGGTTACAGTCTCTTGTACTTGGTAATCTGATCGGTTTGAGATTCTGACCCAAATCTTACAGGTGCCTAAATAGGGGCAACTTGACTGGCCGCGGTCTCACGAACAGCCGTTTGAAAAGTGACTTTCATCGCCTCAATAAATCTGGCGAAGAAGGTTTCCATGCTTGAAGGCATGGCAAAGGGTGCGGGTGGGGATGGTATTGCCTGCCCAGATGTAGTGGCAGTGTCGGGTGTGGCCTGTGCTGTCGTAGGAGGCGGCGGTTCCTGAATCTCAGGAGGTGCCTCCACTGTTGGACGAACAGTATGTGGCCTTCCTCTCTTCCTGGTTTGCATTTTCTCACTGGAAAGGAGAAAATAAAACAAGGATTTAGGAACTGTAGCCAAGTATAATGTTATAGTATGCTCAGCAACAATTTTGAGAGTACTGCAATATAGGAATCACTTATTTTTCTAAGTATAGTGTAAGGTTTTTGTTGAGGAATCAAAGAATTTTATGTGCCTCGTATGTTTGGCCATGGTGTAAAAACAAGGTTAGAATGTTTATATAATAAGTACAAAACTTTGCAAGTATTTCAAATGATTTGGTTCTGGTCTTTGTGAACATACATATATATTTCATTGAAAATCCATACGAGTCATAAGAATTCTAAGACTTGCCTCAGTAAATATCCTGATCTAACGTTCTATCGCAATCTTATGTATTCAAACTCTTACTCTTAGTCTTTTCGATTATTACCCAAGTTCGTGTGTCTCATACCACATGACTTTGGTAATAAGGGTGTTAACCAAGTTAAGTTGCATTAACACAGTCTCTAAAAACATCGGCTGAATAGTAGTTCACCAATAGTATCTTCCAAATTTACTCGTCCCATACCGTGTAAACTTAGTGATAATATTAGTAATGCAACTTTCTCCAAATATTTTTTTTCATACAAGGTCGTGGGTTTTCGGACTTCCACATTTTGTTTAGTATCCTCCAATTTTGTTATGTCCCATACCATTCCAAAGTTAGTGATACAAAAGAAAGAATGGTTGTAAGTCGGCCCACCAAAGATAGTCTTAAACAAAACATTCTCATTCATATATAAAAGAAAAATTTACAATGCCAGTAATCAATCTTGATTTTTCTGCCTACTACCACTCCTTCTAGACCTCCTGCTATGTACAGAACGACTACTACCAGAAGGTTGAGAATTTGCTCGTTCTTCTTCGAAGTTTTGCATACGTGTTAATATATTTTTTTGAGTCTCTCTCATCTCAGCAATACTGGATGCCATTACATTTAACTGTTCAAATGGGTTAGTTGATTGTCCCAAAGGTGGAGGGTAAGTCGTAGGCATTAAGGAAAAGTATTGGTTGTACGAGTGACTCATAGGTGAAGGGTAGTTGTTTTGATTGTATGGGGATCCCCTAGCTGGAACCCCTTGGATATTTGGATTTGTTTGGGGTGACAAGTTTTGAAACAATGGGTTTATTGGGATGTTCGGCCCTCCAAAATTTGGTGCTGCCCAACTCTGTTGTTGTTGGTTTACAGGAACTTGTATAATTGGCTGATTTGGTACCTCAGGCGTTGGAAAACTTTGGTACGAAGTGTTGCCTTGAGTTGGTATGTTCCAAGCAGGTGGATTTTCTTGAGCACTTTGTCTATCTTGATTTGGTTGATATTGATTTAGGTTGGCAAATAAATCTTCCTCAGTGGATAGTCGGCCGGTTGGATCATTATTCGGGGCAGGGTTTGATGTAGGATTCTGGTTTGGTTCATTATTTGGTACTTACCTGACGGGAATCTTGCGTTGACTTCTTCGAAGACAACGTCCATGTTTGTCTCTCATTCTTTCGAGATTTCCTAACGTCGTGCCGAATACTTCCTCGTCAGTTACACCTCTACTTGTGCCGTATGTCTTGAAGATAGAAGATGTTGTAACTGGCTCAGTGATTTGCTTCAAAGTCCCATCAAAAGTGTTGATGTTTGCTTCGTATAGCATCCTCATGATCAAGACTCCGTAACCGAGGAATTCCTTTTTCAAAGGGTTTTGAATCACCCTCAACATTTGTTGGATAATAATGTGAGGTAGGGAGACCTTAATTTTCTCCTCTATGCAGTATAACATAAGAAGTTGAGCCCTTGACATAGTGCCTCTAGTCCCCCTTTCTGGCAAGATGTTGCCGTATACAATCTTTCCGAGGCCGGCAAGAGATGGCTTAATATGATTGTTTGGGAGGTTGGTGTACGTCGATTGAGTGTATGGCTCTTTGGCGAGGGAATTGAACAATTGTTCATTAGACTCTGCGATCTCTGCAAGTGTCTGGGGTTCGGGTGGATCAATAATTCTCTCATTAATCGGAATCTCCATAAGTCGAGCAATAATCTCGATGTTGGTAGAAATTTTTATTCCCATGACTGCTGTCTCCAAAACAGGGTTGATCCTATCTTCTTGAAGTCTCACGCAATTCATGGCTTCGTAGAAGGATCTCACCAAGTTGTAAGAGACGTGACCCTCAACTTTTGTTATATTCAACCACCCCAGAGTTGCGAGTTTGTCGTGAAGGATCGGACGGAGGCGGAGATCTCTATTGTCGATGCTCCTCATAGTCATAACCTCCCTTTTGGACAATTCCTTGAGTTTAGTGGGAATTGGTTCCCTACTACTAGGAGTTGTTCCTTCCCTTGAGGCCATTCTTTTGCTGAAAGGAAAATAAATTTGTGAAAGACACAAAATATATTCCTAACATTTTTAAGATTTATTCTTTGTCTGTTAGACAATATTTTCTATTTTTCTCTTGATGTTTATGCCATCATGTAATCAAAATTCTTCATTAGCAGTATGATATATATATATATATATATATATATATATATATCTCATATACATATATACATGAATGTATAGATATATATATTTGAAACTAAACTATATAAAATTTATATAGTTTTCTAGATATATATTTAATATAAATCTCAACTATATATAATTCACATATATATAGTTCTAGAGATATATATATCTAATAAAAATTTTCATCCAAAATTTTTCATTAGCAATATGGTATATATATATATATCTCATATATACATAGATATATAGATATATATATATATTTAATCATAATAATATATATAGTTTTCATCAATCTTAACTATATATATTTAAATCTTAACTATATAAAACTATATAGTTTTCTAGATATATATTTAATAAAATTCTCAACTATATATAATTCATATATATATAGTTCTAGAGATATATATATCTAATAAAGTTTTTCTTCCCATAATTTGGTGGACTTGGGTGGGCCGTGTACCGTACGCTCTGATACAATTAAATGTCACACCCCGCCCGGACGCGCCTAAACCGGCGGTACACTCGCGGACGGGGCGCGCATTTGGAATTATCACAATGGTAATAACAGAGTACGCAACAGAAATATAAAACAGTACAAGTCTGATTTCATTTAATTCAGAATTCATTTGTACATGAAGTAGTCAAGGGAACATACTCCCCAAAATCCCCAAAAAGGGTACAAAATGTGGGCCCCATATCTTGCACCCAGTCCACCCTAATTTCTTGTGAAAAATCGGATAATAATGGAGTGAGCTTAACGCGCTCAGTGGATAAAATAGTTCGTGAGTATAACAATTAATAAAACATACTTCATAATCAAATATCTTACATACACATGTGAGCATCATAATCAATCAATATATATGTATGCATGACACCGTCTCGTAATGGTTTGATGAACGTGCATCGCCTGAGTTCACGTACAAATGTCCTTCCCCAGGCGTAGCCAGGTTCTCATTGTACGTCTCTCCTCAGGAACGATGCTCTGGATTCACTACAAATTCCCCTCCCCAGGCATAGCCAGGTTCTCATTATACATCCCTCTCCAGAGAAATATAATAAATAGCGAGCAATGCTCCTAACTATTCTATGAGTCAAAAACCACATACGTCCCTAGGTGGTGATATGTATGATGCCAATGTATGAACTAGTCTAGTCTACTGGTCTAATATTTTCTTGACATTTAGACTGACTTTGGCAACGTCTGGTGATCCTTATCAGGGTTGGTATCACGACGTGCAAGGTTAGGACATTCAGTATTACTTGTATAAGCTGATAGCTTTCAATAAGACCAACTAGATCAGTCCCCAGTTGAGAGGTGAGACACAAGGTCTGCTTAAATACCAATCGCCTAGAGCAGCCTGCTGCCTCCCGTTCACTATTTAAAGTTACTGAGGACAAGACCGAGTCTAGTTGAGCCAGATTGACCACAAATCCGACATTATAACAGTGTAATACATGAACTCCAAATATACAGGTATAAATATAACAGTATGAACGTTATACGAAATAATGTTGTGTAAATGAATGGTAGACATAATAATAAATGAATGTAAATTTTAATAAAAGTTATAAAACATGCAAACCTATGTTTCGTTCCCCACCTTCAGATAAGAACTTCTTATTTCAGATCTAGCGCTTTTCTCCGAACAGAACTTCGTTGTACCGCACCGAGAGTCTCAAAAGACTAAAAACTCAGAATGAGTAGAAAGGAGAAGAAAATCACAAGAGAAGGTGATTTGGTGTAAGGAATGAGAAATGAGGGAGGTTCCTTATATAGAGATTTTTGGCGCCTGAACGTTCGGGTAGGTACCCAATTTTTTTTTTTGTGCAATCCTAGGGAATTACAGACTCCACCAGATTTTAGAGAATAAATTAAATTAAATGCAAGACCAGATCCAGAGATTAGTAAGACGTTGATAATAGGTATGGTCAACATTTTGTTATTGTGTATATTCTGATGTATTGTTGGATCTACCTGGTCTTTTATCTCTGGTGATATGGTAGACAGATTGTATTATCTTCTGTTATAAGTACATCACTGATTTTGGGTACGACTACAGGAGAAAGAATCTACCTTGATATGGTCAGCAAATATTATGTGTAATAAATATGAGGGTCATCAAGTAATTATGGACTTTAGAATATAATTTTTTTTGGAATTGGATGTTTTGTTGGGTATGATTGGCTGGCCACCTCTCATGCCAAGTGGAGCGTCTCTCCGAAAAGAAGTAATATTCTAAATAAGTGAAAAATCCTCATTTTAAATCTCGAGGAATTTATACCCTCAAAATCTTCTATCTAAGATAAGATAGTTATTGATGAGAAAATGGAGAATAAGGTTGGTACAAAGCCATTTAGAGTAACGCAATAAGGCATGTAGTTGATTAAAATTCCTGTGGTGAGCTGGTATGTTGAAGTATTCTTTGATGAATTATTAAAATTGCCACCTGGACAGGAGATTGATAGCATATAAAACTGATGTTAGTATAACATGTATCTCCGTTCCTTCATATAAAAAGCACCTGAGGAATTATGAGAATTTAAGGTGTAGGTAAACGTGTTAATGACCAAAATATTTATTATCCTTGATATGCCACCTTGGAGAGCATTTGTGATAATATAGAAAACAGGTATATTGAAATATGTTTAAGTATAAATCAAAGGGAAAAGGAAAGACTAGAGAGTGACTAACACGTGATCCATATTCGTCTGTGTTTATGTATGTATGTATATATGTATATATATATATATATTTATATGTATAATTATCGCACGCTATATATATAATATCACCTAGATGGGTTGTGTGGTGATGTGGATTATAGTTAAATACTTTAGTTATACAATGCTTGTGATGATGGAATGGGATGATCATATATATCTATCATGTGAGAATTTGATTTGTGGAATAAATGGGATGATTATCTATATATATTTTGTATTTGATTTGTGGTATATCAAGTTGCGAGAGGTCCATTTTATGGGGAGATGCTATCAAATTTTTGGATATTTGTGAAATTCTGTTGAGGCTGATAGTGTATTATATACTATATACATGGTATGTATAGTGTATAGTACACTGTGCCAATCATGACGTCAGCCTACGTCAGGGGCGTCGTGACACAATTTGTTCTCTCAGAACTTATACCAAAATCATACATGGAACATGAACTTCATAGCTTGGGGAACAAGAACTCAAATCCATAAGAATTTAATCAAGATAAGTTAGGAAATATACCTCAAGTCGTCTTGGATTGATGCTTGGGAGTCTTAATCCTTCCTTAGAAACCCCTTTTGAACCATTTTGAATCACCTCCAAACATCCCCAATTTGTTCCTCAAGTTTTTTCTCCTTTTGAAAAAAGTTGGAAAGGTTCAAAATGAAGAAAATCACTTATGTTGGCCCAATTAGGTGTCCAAGAGGGGGGTGAATTGGACAAGTTGTAGGTTGTTCCTTTCTCAAAAATAAAAAGCAAAAGTATAAAGTGTAGCTGAAATAAAACAAAGTACTCAAAGATTTATAGTGGTTTGGTCGCGTCTACATTCACTACCTAATCTACCCGATTAGGATTTACAAACTCCACTACTGAATCCTCTTCATGGGTGAGGATCAAATTGTTACACTTTAACTTAAACAAGCTAACACCTAATGACTCCTCGTCACTTTATTACAAATAAACTTCAGTTCAATAAAATTGATTCTCTTATCAAGAATCAAATGAAATACTTACAGAGCAATATGAACTTCACACAAGGTATGTTCAACAAGATGAATAAAATTGAGCGAGTTGAAAGTGTGAAGTTGCTCATTCTCACTTCCTTTTAGATTTTGACTCAAGATATGAAATTTAAAAACTCTCAAATCCAAGGAATGATTTTCAAAACTCAGAAGTTTCAAGATTTTTCTCTATTTTTTCTCTTTGTGTATGTATATATGTCTTTGTATATGTCTCTAAACAGCGTCAAAGTGTTTCCTTCTTATATATGTGCATTACCCTAAACTCTTCGTTTGAATTTCAAAACCAACAGATAAAATCTTTCTTGAAAATGAAGTTAACACACCTTGAAGATTTCTGTTAAAAAAACATTTTCACCAAAATGGCAAAACGTTTAGAACTGACACAACACGCTTCAGAAGACTGTCTCTTCTGACATAGCTAGGTGAGCATCCTGTAGCTCGAGGAGGTGCTACAGTAATGAAACCTAGAAGGTTCATTCAGCATATGAGCGTCTTGAATTAGAGCGAATGTCTTGCAGTCCGTCAAGCTAAGAACCAGTTTGATCTCAAACAAAATGGTGAGCGTCCTCAGGGATTGCCCATAAATTTTAGACAACTTTATGAGCATCCTGCTCATGGACAAGCGTCCTGCAGTGATGACCTGATGTTTAAGTTAATTGGCCACTGCTTGAGCGTCCTACAACAATGTGAGCGTCCTACTCAACTGAGAAAATTTTAAATACTTGCTTCTTTGTGAAATTTGTCAAATCAAATTAGCTTAAAATCATTTTGGATCAAATCAATTACTTCAAAAATATCCAAAACACTTGAACATCATTTGGGAATGACTAATTTGAACATTCAAACTCATTTTGAAGAATATTTCAAATAGATTAAGAACTTGAAATACTTAAGAACTTTTGAAGAACATTTTTGGAAATTCTTAAAGAATAGATTGGGATTTGTTGAACATTCCTAGGGTGAAATTGTACTTCCCTTAAGATTATCTAAGCATATATAAAAGTAAATAACTTGTCGACCAATGCCTTAACCATTGTCCCTTTTTGCTTTAACTTGAGCTCTACTTGATTAGATGAAATCCTTTGCATTTAAGCTGGAGAACTCACATCAAATATTAAATTTATGTAGAATGTGATTTGTAATCATCAAAATATCCAACCTTAGAGGTAATTGACATATCAACGCATATTTATAGGTCTCGCAATTTTGGAATGCGTTCCTCAACTTATGGAACGCGTTGTCGACCAAAATATAAGAAAATTACTCATTTGTCAAGCCAGAACGTGTTCCTTACTCAGGTTGAACGCATTCTCCAAATAAGAGTGTGTTCCATCATAGGTGAAACGTGTTCTTTTTTAAGGAACGCACTCTAACTTGGCTGGTGTGCACTCTTCTTGTCTGAGATGTGTTTTGGCGCATATTATCGATGTTTTTTTCTTTAGTTCTTGTTCGCTGCACCTCATGCATGGCTTTTGACATTAAAATTTGATTTTCTAAGGTTCATCACACTTCATTTTATAATCTTTTAGAATCCAAAACCCCCATTTCTTTAAGGAATTGAAATCATTTTTGATCATTTACCCTAAGTGCATAGTAGGGGTGGTGGAAATAAAATTTAATCTAAAAAAATTAAAATGAAAATGAGATAAGCAGAGATGAGATCATCTGGTACCTTAAGTGCCCTATTTATATAGCTGATTTGTTTCTAAATCAACTATTTTACATTTAATTCAAAGATTATCTTTCATAAAATCAACCCTAATTAAGCACCTTTTTAATACACAAGATTTTCAAAAAGTTCAAAAATATTAAAATGAATGTGTCATCTTGAGAAGAAAAATCTTTTTATTTTCTTCAACTTGATTTCTTTACTTTTTTATCATTTTGACATGTGGAACATTTCTTAACTGCATTTGGGCTAGGAGCAATTCCACTTGGCTTCAGAATTCTTTGTTTGATGATTTAAAATTAATCTTTGACCTGAAAAATACCTTAAGAAAGACCAAATAAAGCATCAAAATATATTTTATAAAAATAAATCACTTTAAATATATGCTCAGTGCTCTTTGGAAAAAATGATAATTTGGACCTTTAAAATTACTTTCAACTCTCAAAAAAATAAATACAAAAAAAAAACAACAACAAACTAATTCCTAATGAATTCTAAGTAAACAAATGTGACAAAATATATTTTACTAAAAATGCACTTCTAAAATAACCTAAAATGTCTAAAATGAGATAAAAACTCTAAAATGTGACTCAACAGAGATTTTAACTTTTTTTTTTCATTTTTTCCTTTTATTTTCTAGCCTAAAATCACTAAAAATAAGGGTAAATATATGTAAAATTGTGATTTCATCAAGTACCCCAACCTTCAATGAAAGGATTTTCACACCCTTTCCATTTGAACCCACACTCTGAAAGCATTTCATGCTTCTAGTAGCAAAAGTTGAATATGTCGAGGGGTGTCCAAAGGGTCTATGTTGAAGTCGTAGGATCATGATGTTTTATCTCTAGTTTGCGATTTCAAGCTGGAAAACTTTACTAAAGAAAATATTTCCTAAAATGGAAATTCACACTCTAACAATTGTCAAACACCAAGTGACATATATTCAAGATAATCATTAAAAAGGCATTTGGTATGGTGTATAATCAATTTATTTTCACTTAATGAATTTGTTCGCGCACGTGGTTCATCTAATATTTGCGAAAATTATTTCATTTGTAGCACCCTAGAAATGATTTCATCTAGCCCATAACTCATTTGTATTTTGCCCGAACTCTATGTGTCTGCCTTGTTGTGTTGGTTTGTGTGTTTGATATTTGATGTGTGATTATTTCTTATATAAAAGAAAGTATTATTAGTGGTGGTGTTGTTATTATAGAAAATATTATTGGTGGTGTTATTATTTTATTAATATCATTTGCCATATTAATACTATTGTGAGTGGCTTGTTGGAGAAGCTTCACATAAGTAACTTGTTGAACAAGTCATCATCTTGACTTGTGACTTGTTGAAAAGACCTCATTAAATGTCATCATTTAAAACACTTTTGAAATATGGGAAGGTTGTACTTTAACACATGGTAAATATGACTGGGGATATTGGAAGTGAGTCCATAACTCATTTTTACATAGAAAACGACTGGTCATACTCAAAATTCCAATGAGTATTAAGCTAGTAATGGAAAAATGAAGTTTAGGTGCCCTTGGTGAAGGAGTAGCGCGCTTAAGCGCGTTCCTAGGATGGATGAGCGTGCTGATCCATTTTTTAGGCACATTTTTGGGTAAAAAATGGTCATTTTCAGTATTTTAAAAGGGGGGAAAGGTTGCTACTTTTCCCATATGAGCTAAGGACGAATTGGAGAAGGAAGAAAGGAGGAAAACTAGGGTTTCCAAGGAAAATCTTCACCATCTACACCCCAAAGTAAGTGTGTTTCTCCATTTCTTTCCATGAAATCATCATTGAATGTAAGAGTAAGCTTTCTAATGGTGTAGTTTTCTCCATGGGTCACGATTTTGGGTATTCTCTAACCTAAGGTTGGCTGATTTTTACTCTTTTGAGCTTGCTTATGATAGAAGCAACATTCCTTACCCTAGATCTACACTCCATGAGCATTTCTCAAGCATTTCACCTCGTTTTTTGTGGTGCAAGAGTTTAGGGTTTTGTTGGAAACCCTTAGGGCCATGGTGTATGGTATAGATTTGGGTTCCTTGGTGGATTTGGAACCCAATGGTACCATTTTCCCCAATTTCTAACAAGAAATTTGTGGATCTAAGTGTAAAGGCACAAACCCTAGAAATCGAACTTAGGGTTTTTCCTTTGGACTTGCATGTCAACTATGTTGGATAAATGGCTGATCCTAGTTGATTGGTGGTGGTGTTCAGTATTTTTATCCATCGAAAACCCTAGTTGTAGTGTAAAATCGACCTAGGGCTTGATTTTGGGGATTTTGCCCAAATTGGGGCTTTTGACCTAAACTAAGTCAATTGATCAAATTGACTTGGGGATTGTTTAATTGGACCTAAATTGAGTGGAATCATGGGTTTAGAATGTTTGAACCTATGTTAATTTTGTATGACTTAGTGCAATTTGACTCTATGCCTATTGTAGATATTTTTTCCCCAAATTGGGTCATATGCCATGTATTGATTTGAATTGAGGAATTGACTTGATTATGATCAATCTTGCATGGTTTTGAATGGTTTGGACTTATGTTGGAATTGAATGACCTAGACTAAGTAATTGTCTTAGTTTTTGGGAATTAGTCTTATATGTGGATTCGCACAGATGTCGAGGTTGATCATGAGATGAGAAGCTCATGATGGAAATTAGTTGCACATGGACTTGTTGGATTAAGAATTGACCATGATTAGTGTGTCCATGTATGGATGATCATGGTAATTGATACATGTGCATGAATCTATGGTTTATAGGATCTTGATTTGCATTGGAATCTGTGCTGGTCCATGTGTGGATAGCTTTGTTTGTGTGGCATTGGTTGTGAGTAGTTGTTCATCTTGTTTATCACTTGTGTCATCTTATTTACTTATACTTGTATGTTGAAAGTCATGAAAATCATTATGGAAATGTATGTGTTTAATATGTTTTGAAATGACATGCATTGATACCTTAGAAGCTTGGTGTTCCAAGCTAAGTTCCCTAGGTGTTCCTAGGAGGCTTGTGCATGTTTGCCAAGCTGACTTCTCTAGAGGTAGATTTGTATGTGGAAGCTCTAGAAGCTTGGTGTTCCAAGCTAAGTTCCCTAGGTGTTCCTAGGAGGCTTGTGCATGTTTGCCAAGCTGACTTCTCTAGAGGTAGATTTGTATGTGGAAGCTCTAGAAGCTTGGTGTTCCAAGCTAAGTTCCCTAGGTGTTCCTAGGAGGCTTGTGCATGTTTGTCAAGCTGACTTTTCTAGAGATGGATTTTGAATGGTTTTGAAGCTCTAGAAGTTTGGTAATTCAAGCTAAGTTCCCTAGGTGTTCCTAGGAGGCTTGTGCATGTTTGCCAAGCTGACTTCTCTAGAGGTAGAAATTGACATGCCCCTATTAAGGGAGGATCATGCCACAGACGAGTGAATGATCTATATGTCAGTTATACCCCAATGAGGGAGGGCCATGTGGGTCTCTACAATAGAAAATGAATGGTTTTGAAATGCATGGAATTGAGAATGCTTATTTTACTATGTGTTTTATGTTTCACATACTCATGAGCATTATTTCATGCATGTGCATATGTGACTTTTACTGATGTATAATTGATGGCACTATTGAACACTATTCTTTGGGAACCGTTGGCTCACACTCTCACTCTCTTTTCAGGTTCTACTAATAATGGCAAGGATAAGGGCATTGCGTTTACTTGAGGACCTAGCCATTGCCAAATCTATAACTCTTATGTATGGTTTGATGTCCTTAATTACATATGTGTATGGTTTTGATTATTTTGATACATATGTAATTAATATAACACTTGTTGAATCTGGATGGTGAGAGACTTTGTATTTATGGTTGTATATTGGTCTTGTGGGCTTGGATTTGATGTATATTGGCCATGTGTCATGGACTTGGATTTGATGATGGGTCTAGGCATGTTGCCTTAGACTGTTTTGGGTTTATTGGGGGACTGTTATGATCATTGTCTTATCTTGTATGTTTTGGAAGATTATGTCTTTTGATTCATGTGGATGTCATTGATAATTAGAATTGTTAAGTTTGTCAGGTGGTTGATGTGGTTTCAAAAAAAAATAAAAAATTAGAAACTTTATGGAGAGTCTGATTGAGGCTAGTAGGGTCCCGATCATCTCATGAGATGATTTGAAGTGGTCGTGAATGCCTACCGCGGACGTTCCACCCAGACATTTTCGCACGCCGATTCATGAGGAATGGCGGTCTGGGGTGTGGGGTCGCCACATCATTAATGTATTTGTTATATGAAAATCTATTTTTGTTATTAATTTGAAGTGAAGATCTCAATTCAAAATTTAACTTAAGCGAATATATGATGCAGTGTAACGTTTTTTTTATGATACTAGAGCAAGTATTTATATATGAATCGCCAAGATCAACTTCTTTTAGCATAGAATGTATCTTTCTTGAAAATAAACACCTCATCAAGTAAAAACATTGTTCCGTTTGGATGTGTCACTTAAGACCAATTACAAAAATTATAGTAAAAATAAAGGTAAAGGAAGACCTAAAATCATCTTAAAAAAGTAATTAAGAATATACTCCTTGTAATTTAAGTCTAGACTTAGCTTTTAATGAAGCAGATACTAATACATATTCATGTATTTGAGCCTAAATAGTTGAGAAAAAGCTTCATTGGGTTGAGTAGGGAAAAACATTGTTGTACATATAACACAAATACTATCACCCTATCCGGCTAATAATTATCACCAAATCTTATCTTGATCATTGGACTGTGGTCTCTATTTTAAAGTGTAGCACTTCCTAATTTGGATTTGTAAAAGATCAATCTTGTTTACTTATCTCATTGATAAGCAAAAGATTTAGACTATTTTGGTCTCTAATTGTGTAAAGATCTCAATAATGACTCTTGAAAGATTAGATACGTGACTTGGCACGTGGTTTTAACTTACCCACATTTATTTAACAAAAATAAAATTATTATAAAAAAATTAATAATGATCATAATATCATGAAATGGCTGTAGTGTACGTTTTTGTCAGTGATTGCCTTTTACTATTATTATTTTTTTATCTTTCTAAATCTCATTTTAAAGTAAAATTAAGATTTCATCGGGCTTGGAGTAATTAAAAACATATATATAAGAAAAGTTAAATCAAACCTGGTGAACGTTGTGTCTGATTTATATATATAAATGCAGACATTAACAAGACAAGGTTGAAATTGAAATTTATATTGGTACTGCACATTGGTACATGTGCAGTTTTACTAATGTAAAAAAAATAAAAATAAAAGAACTTTTTGAAGAAAGAAAGTTAAGGGGAAGCGGTGGTAGGACCGTACGTACAGGAAGAGATCTGAAAGTTGGGTTAGAGCGAAGAGAAAAAGCTAAAAATAATAAGGTAATGATGAAGAATCTCTGTGTCTCTCTCTTTCTCTTTCACAAGCACCACCCTCCAAACCCGCTTTTCTCTTTGTTTGTCTTCTTGTGTGTTTTTCAATGTTAGCAGACCCAACACGTGCTCTCATGGAGCAAAGCAAGCAAGGCCCGGCCAGCTTCTGGTCGTCCCCCTCTTTCACCGGATGAGCAGGTGCAGATAAAACAATTAAAACATTCCAAGAGGAAAAGGTTGTCAATTGAAGAGCTCTAGCTATTGTAGCTACATCATGATGAACCTCTCATTACCATCAAGACCAAACCTTTACTTCATTTAATTGCTAGTAGCTAACTTAGGTAGGTTAATTAATTGCATAGTCTTCTCCAACGCCATTATGTCCTTTTCTTCTACATGGGGGCCGGTGCTTATCTTTGTTGATGGCCCAAGGGTATAATAAAATGAAATTAGGGATATGGGTTTTTCTGCTATTATGTATGCGTGTCTTTTAATGTAAAAATAAGAATAAAACTATTTCTTATAAGTACTTATTTTTGAAACCAACTATTTCATAAAATTAAAAATAAGAATAAAAAAGTAGAAATTATATACAGATAGAATAGAAAAAATTAAATTAAAAAAATCTTAAAATATAGGAGGCGTGTGTAAAAAGAGGAATTAGTTAAAACAAACAATATTTCAATTTTTCCTTATAAATATTAAAAGTAACATTTTTAATAACAAATTAAATAATTTTAATTTTGAGGAGCAGTTTAAAAACTTTGACAAAAAAGGATTTCTAGTTAAAGTATTCTTATTATACATAACTAGAGAAAATATGCATTGCACCTGGTTTTTATTATAAATGAATTAAAAAAAGTAAATTTTAATATATAAATTTGGATGAGGGTAAATAAAACTTAGAATTTAGAAGGGTAGACTAAGAAAAATTAGAATCTTGAAAGCCCAATATATGTAGGAGACATGTAGGTAAAGTGATAAGTACTTAAAATACCTAATTATTATTTTACTCTTATTGATAATAAAAGTAGACTTTTTCAATAAAAACTTGATATAAACTTTTTATGGATAAAAAGGCTTCACCATAGAAAAAAAAAATTCAAAGTACTCTCGTTATGATAGTTTAAACATAGATATAAATTATTATTTTTAACTATGGATGGTACCTTACCTTAATACTTTTTTTTACTACTTACACCTTGACTCTGAGCAAAGAACATTATATACTTACTCACATTTTGTTTTTTTTACTTCGACACTATATATCATAGTTTTGGAGAGCTTTTAACCCTAACCTCATATCAGAGAGAAAGATGTTCTACTTGAGCTAAATGGGATTCCCATACACGAGGTTTTTACTGTGTTCATTTAAGTCCCTTGATATATGTGTAGGGTACTGAACCTCCTTTTATGCACTGAAAATTTTATGAGTCTGAGTGAAATTTAAATGACTCCCAACTTTCCAAGGTCACACCAACCGCGACAAGTTGGTTAATAGTTAGGTTTTTGTTTTGAGCAAATTTCATCTTCATGGGCTACATTGTCGACAGGTGTACACATGTGAAATATAAATTAGAATTCAAAAGTCTAATGGGCCCCACACATGTTGCTGACGTTGACTAATTTGTGTTTTACCCGTTCCACTGCTTTGTTGTGATGGCGTGTGAGTACGCGTGGCAAGATGTAGTTGAGGAGTTGAGTAAGTATATTCATTTCCTGGAGTAGAAGATCTACTCTCTAAAAGCAGAACTGGGGTAGGTTTGAATTTGTCATAAAAACGAGGTCAGAAGCTTTTCACTCTCATATTCTTCTTACATTTACTCTCTCCCTATAAAGTTATGGTATGGGAATTAGGGTTTCAGATGCGAGGAAAAACGATGGTTGTAGTGGCTGTTGTTATATATGGCGAGCGAGTATTGCCCTCAAGTGATATTTCAACTAGCTAGGCCTCTCTCTTTTCCTCTCTTTATATCTCTCTTCTTCTCTATATGTAATGGGTAATGGGTGTTGTGATTATCATGAGAATGTAAGTATATATGTAATGTTGAGGTTAGGTTAAGGGGGATGTTGTCTGTTTCGAGGTCATTTAGGTTTAAGTTTTTGAGGCTTTGCGATGAAGAAAGCACTAAATGACTTCGGACCAGGCTTCATTCCTCTCAACCAACCTTTTCCAGATCTAGTCATGAAGGTGAGAGAACAAAAAACGTAAGCGTTTTGAGATTAATTATGAGTATGCGTTATATCTAGCTCTCTTTTTCTTTTCTGCACTCTTCTGCACGTAAGATGTTATCTACAGTTATATTATGACTAATCTTGCAAGCAATAGCGCTCGCAAACTACCATTGACTTCTGATGGTAAAGCTCTTCTGGATTTGTCTGTTTTTTTTTCTCTGGTTCTTGATTACATGCATGCCATCTCTCTTTCTTTCCTAATTGAATTGGAACTTTTTAAGTGTTCCTTCCCAAAGCACAAAAAGTAGTAATTCAAAGTGTTCAGTTCAGATATATGAAGAAGGAGATGTATTGTTTTGTAAAGGAAAAACTCCTTTCGACTGATAGCATCCAGGTATTCATATATATATATGCGATCAACAAGGCAACGACTAATCAAAACTCCATTTCTAACAAAGAAAACGGGTATGGCTTATCAAATCTTGGTTCGTTTCTGTTCTCATTTTTTTAATGGTTTCGATGAAATGGAATACTGATTTACCAGCTTGTTCTTTTAGTAATGTTTTATTTTATAGTGTTTTTCTCATATATATGTATTTTAAGGGACGACTGAACTGAGGACGTGGTTGTACGTACATCTGAGGCAGTTGAAGACTCATGAAGAAAGGCACGGTTCAACAGGAAGAAGCGAGATCCATATATATTGCATATATATATATATATACTATATATGCACAACAAAATTTCGAAGATCAGGAGCAGATTTCAAGGACAAGGATGCAAAAAGAGAAAAAGGAATAGTATTGGCTTTAGGATGGCTGATTTCAGGGGATCCGTTTCCAATCTTAGAAAAAAACTCTGAACAGGAAGCAAAATGCTAGCCCGCGCTCTTGATTAGATATGATGCGTGCATTCGCAAAACCAGCTACAGTTCATTCGGAACGCCAGTTATCGGGAGCGTGCAAGCAATTAGCAACAGATAGCGAGAGAGAGAGAGAGAGAGTACCGTGAAAAAAGAGAGATTTTCATTTCGAATTCATTCATTTAATACTACTTCTAGGGGACTTGTAAACATTGTTTCTTAAACAACGTGACACGAAGACCTGACGTTTCTTGGGAAGTGAGATTTTTAGACAGATTTGATTGATATATAGAATTCATGCTGACTCACTTTCTCCTCTTCAAGGTGGAGACCCTATGTTCTTTATTTGTGAGTTTTCTTAGTAATATTGGGTGACTTGCACAAGTCTTTTTTTTTTTAAATATAAAAAAAGGACCCGGATCAGACTTCATGCATCCCTTGTTAAAGCACAGATGGGTTTTCTGTGCCAGTGGAAAAACTTTTTGCATTGTACATTTTATATGAAAAATCTTCAAGTTCATAGAATTAAGAAAAGGTCGAGCTATATATTTAGCCGTGGATGAATGATGCCGGTGGATATTCATAGAAATTTAAGTTGATTAACTTGGAGGTTACAATTAGTTAAAGGTTATGATCCATATGTTATGTATGTAGGTAAAGTATATATATATTGGTATTGTTTTGGTTAGGGGGACATCGGTCGCAACAGAATTAAGGCCCCCTTTCCCAACCCTAGCTAGCTACAATTACTGAAAAGTGGTTTGCATGTACTGAAATAATTAAATTCTACCAGTCCACTTGAATGCAAGATTCGATTTCAGGTTCTGACTTCTGACTGAGTACACTAAAATTTGTGAGAAATTAATACTGCAATCTAAAATGCCAAGTTGGTAAGGCTGTAGAGATTGTCCTCGGTACTTATGGCATCACCTAGCTACTTCTTCAATATCTTGAAATTCTTTGTTGTAATTATATTATTTGTTTCCTCTACCAAGTTTACTAACTTAGATTGTTAATGAATAACTTATTATTAAGTGAGAGGAACAACACTTGAGTTATCGACCATTTAGATTTGAAATAATAACGATATTATTTATTATTGGTAAATATAAAATTTCAAACTTTAACCATCTTCATTACTTATTACTTTGTTTCTTAACTATATATGAAAGATGACTCAAGATACGAATGAGTTTATTAATCATCATTTATTAAATCAAATTCAAATCTAAAATGTTCTCTATTCCGATCAAAATTGATGACTTGAAGATCAAGATTATTATAAACAACCTTTTTGTCAGTTAATTGATGGAAAGGAATCTTTAGACTTTGCAGTCCAATAAGAAGAAATGGGAGAAGTTGGGAAAGAAAAGTAAGTTAATTGGTTTTTGAAAAACTGTGGGAAAACTCTGCCATTGAGAGTATAATGAAGCTAGCTTTCAATGTATACAAGAAATTGTCAATGAAGTTGGAAATAAGTGAGTGACTATGAATAAGATGGCGAGATGTTCCAATGGGGGCTATGTTTATTGCAAGACAATGCGAACTTAAAGTAATTAAAAGATTATTCCTAAAGAAGTGAGTTGGTGCCCCCAACCGACAGCTCCCATTCTAGTGGCAAATCAGGCTTTAGACTCCAAGAGACTGGAAAGGCTCCCCAATTAGGGTTTATGTTGGTGCTTACTCTACTACTTCAATTATAGAAGTAAAATTAAAGTTTAATCTTTGTTTGAAGGGGTAGTTTAGTAGCCAACTTAGGTTTGAAAAACATAGTCATTCAGACTAACTCCATGAAAGTAGTGAATTTAGGTCAAAATGAAACTTTCTCCCTTTTGGAAAATTACACCTTTGTTTCTTCTCATTCTAGAGAATTTGAAGTCTTTCACAAAAAGAGTTATCAGGCATTATAATAATAGGGAAGCCTATAAGCCTGCGAACTGGTTGGCAATGGGTTCTTTGGTGAGGGTAAAAAGTTGTTCAATGTAATAATACTAACATTATATATAATAGTCAGACTAACATTATATTAACATTATATTGAAAATATATAACATTATTAGTGACATTATAAATATATATATATATACATAAACCAACAAAACCACTCGTTCGGAGATTTCCTCGTTGGAAAGGGAATGTTTGGCACTTGTTAAAAAGGAAACAAATCAACATTCAAGTTTTCCAATTATCACCGTTGGCGTAATTTGATATTTATGTAATGTTTCCTACTTTTGTAAATTAGCTAGTTGTGGTGATTTCATTTTCTTTGTATACGCAAATTCTCCTATATATGTATGTGCCTTTGTATCATAACACACAATTGAATATATAGAAACTTTTTTTTTTCAATTTTCTTCTTCTTCCTCAAATTTTTACATGGTATCAGAGCAAGGTTCTTTACATGACTTCCACTGACTCGGGGAAGAAGGAGAACGAATCTACTGAAGCAATGACAAAGAAAGTTGCTAACAACATGGATTCCTTCACCATACACCACTAGGATCATTTGGGTCTAGTTTTGGTTTCCAAAACACATGAACGGGACAATTATGGACAATGGAGTCGCACGATGCGAATAGCTCCAAGTGCCAAAAACAAGACCGGATTCATCGATGGGACAATACAAGCGCCACCACAAACTGATCCTAAGTTTTCGGCTTGGCAGCAGTGTAATCACATGGTATTATCCTAGATTTGAATTAGGTTCATTCTAACATTGCAGGAAGTGCTATTTATGCAGAAACTGCAAAAGAAGTTTAGGACGACTTGAAAGATAGGTTCTCTCAAGGGAATGATTGTTGAATCTATCAAATTCAATAGGAAATTGTTGAACAACGGCAAGGGTCCCAATTTGTTTCAATCTATTATACCAAGATGAAGTCTCTTTGGGATGAGTTGGCTTCTTATCACGATCTGATTTCTTGTAAGTGTGGGGATCTCAAAGACCTTGCTGAATGTTAGACAATAGAGTTTCTGCAAAGAGAGTTCAAAGATGTATATTCTTCTCTAAAACAGAGACAATATATAGATACAATTACATCCTAAAATTAGGTCCTAAATTAGGGGAACAAATTGTTTCTATATTTACAGAATCAATTACATTCTATATAGATACAATTACTGTCACACCCTGGGTTGCACAACGTGCCCCCTACCCAAGTGTGGGCACACCCCCTCGGGGCGAACGCCTAACCATAGTACCACATAATATTGTCCTATCACCATGTAGCAACCCAACCGCAGCTGGTCTACATCGAAACGATTATTTGTCCCTACTATTCCCTCATGAATAGTAAAGGGTCTCCCTAGAAATCGAACTCGAGACCTCCCTTAAGGAGTCTAATTTTGCATTCCTAGTAGCCACTGAACCATTGGCCCAGTGGTTACTCAGAATGCGAAATTAGACTCCTTAAGGGAGGTCTCGAGTTCGACTCCTAGGGAGGCCCTTTACTATTCATGAGGGAATAGTAGGGACAAATAATCGTTTCGATGTAGACCAGCTGCGGTTGGGTTGCTACATGGCGATAGGACA